>VNKF01007015.1:0-17378 GCA_008044355.1 Drosophila lacteicornis
AGTACCAGTATTTTCAAAACATGACCTCATTTTTTTAACATATGACATACAACTTGACTATACTGAAGAATCGTTTAATTATAGAGATTACAAAAGTATTAATTACAATGAGCTACTAGAGGAATATAATGCTTGTGACTGGTGTCCAATTTATCAAAGTCCTTATGTTGAATGTCAATTGAATGTCCTAAATAATAATTTGCAATATATGTTTAATAAATGTGTGCCTCTTAAAAGAAAAATCCTGAAACCTAGACAAAATCAGTGGTTTAGTTCTGAAATTAAGAGCCTTATACATGAGCGTGATCAAGCCTACACTAAGTGGAAGCGCTATAAAACTGAACCTCACAGAGAACTATACAAATTGGCTAGAGCCAAAGTTTCAAAACGGATAAAATCAGCAAAATGTGAACATTTTAAAAATAAATTTGAACACGTTGCATCCACAAAACAAACTTGGAGGGAAATTAATAAATTAGGAATAGGAAAATCTAGACGAATGGCTGACAACTGTGTTGATGTAGAGGAACTATGCCAAGCATTCTCTCATCTTGATGTACCTGAGGCTAGATGCAATAATTATTTGACATATCAACCATACTGTGATACTAGTTTTAGCTTTGTGTGCGTCAATGAATGTGATGTCTTAGAGAGTATCCTTAAAATAAAATCAAATGCTGAAGGTATAGTCGCTATTAATCCTAAATTTGTAAAACTTTTGCTACCTCTACTTCTTCGTCATATAACGTTTACTTTTAATACAGCCATTACAACGTCCACTTTCCCTTCAATTTGGAAAAAGGCAAAAATTATTCCGATATTGAAACCGAATAAGGATTACAGGCCCATTTCAATTTTACCCTTCCTAGGCAAAGTCCTTGAAAATTTAATATCAGTCCAAATGCAGACTTTCCTCGAGCGTAATTCATTACTTTCGCAGAAACAGTCGGGCTTTAGAAAGAAAAGGAGCTGTATAAGTGCAATTACAGACAGAGTTGAGGATATTCGTTGCCAACTTGACAATAACTGTGCAACATTTCTAACTCTTCTTGACCACAGCAAAGCATTTGACTCGGTGAACCATAACATTCTTAGTACTAAACTAAAAAATCTTTACAATTTTACAAATAGTGCTGTTGGTCTCATCTCGTCGTATCTTGCTGGCAGGCAGCAAGCAGTAGTTTCTGGTAATTGCATATTAAGTTTCAGCGAATTAAGTAGGGGAGTCCCTCAGGGATCTGTACTAGGACCGTTATTGTTTTCTATATATGTTAATGATTTGCCTAGTGTCTTGTCCGATTGTGAAGTACATTTATATGCAGACGATGTTCAGATTTATGTTAGTAGTCCAGTTAATCAACTAAATTTTTGTGTAAGTAAAAGTAATGATGTCCTTTATCTTATTGACAACTGGGCGAAGGATAATGGCTTAAGCATAAATCCTTCAAAATCTAAATGCATAGTAATTAGTAAAAAGCCAATAGAAACCAGATGTTTAGAAAGCCTTGAAATCAGTAACAAGCCTATAAAATATGAGGAGTCGGCATAAAATCTTGGCATTACTTTCAATAATACTTTAACCTGGAGTAAACATATTTCCAAAGCAACTGGTCGAACATATGGCTTGTTGCGTCAGCTTGCTACATCAAAAGACTTTTTACCACAGCAAATAAGGATGCTTATATCAAAAGCCATTTTAATTCCCACCCTTTTTTATGGTGTTGTGATCTTTGGTCAATGCGACACTAGAGATATGCAAAATTTGACAGTAGCTTTAAATTCTATAGTTAGATATGTGTTTAAACTAAATCGACTTGACCATGTATCCCACTTGACCAGTAAGCTACTTGACTTAAACTTGACCTCGTGGATAGATTATAGGACTCTTAAATATCTCCATAATATTGTGACAACTCGGCAACCACCGTATCTCTACAATAAGCTCAGCTCTGCAACTTCCACAAGGACTAATAATTTCATATGCCCAAGATATAAATCATTAACTTCAAGCAGACAATTCTTTACCAATGCTATGCTATGCTCATAACTTAAAGACTATTAGGTGCGCAACTCAGTTTAATTTAAAAATTAAGGAATATTTAAAATAGACGAAACAAAAATAGTAAACGAAAATAATGATAATACGTGATAATACACGTATAAGTATGAAACAAAAACACAAAATAAAAAAAATAAAAAATAATAATAATATAGAAATAAGTTAACGAAATCAAAATGTCAGTAAAATATTTATAAGTAAATTGTTAGATTAAGAAATATTATTTAAAACAAACTCATAATATGTGTGTCCATTTTGACTAGTGCAATAAATATAAGTTTACTCTTGTCGCACTAGGATATTAAGAAATAAATAAATAAAAAAAAAAAAAAAATATAACATCCTGCACCTGGTGCGAAAGAGATGCAGATGAAACCGCCGAACACGTGATTTTCGCGTGCGGGAGGTTTGCGAACGAGCGCCGTACGCTGGAAGCCGGACTAAACTTCCACATCTCAACGAAAAACCTGGTCCAGATAATGCTGGTTAACGAGGAGAAATGGCAGGCGGTGTCAAACTTCGCAGCCGCGATCATGACGAAACTAAGGCTCGAGGAGCGCCGAAGAAACCCGGAGGGTAATTGGAAGGTATGCAGTGCCCGCGCGAAATATTGCTTCGCGGCCGTACTGCGCGAGCAAAGTGTACCCATTTATTTTTTAGTATAAGACCCTACCCCTTGTATATTTGCCCACTAAACGAATTAAAGAAAAACATAATAAAAATACTTCCATACAAGGTGTTACTTGGCAGAGACGTACTGTGCCATAGAGATTCTGAAGCGGTCTTTGATGGAGGGTCGATAATGGTCACTGCAGATGAGGAGATGAATAGATATTTAGATTGCTTTGCCGAAGATCTTTCTAAACTTGGCAGATGCATACAAATCGTCGATGAACATCGAGGTATCTGCCACGAAGCCGATACTGGGGCGTCGATACCAGGTCGCCTGTAGTATGCATATATATTGCATATCTACTGTACCAAGAGTACTTAAACACAAAGTGTTGCAGTTTTTACATAATCAAACCCCGGTCATAAACCCAATTGGCCGAAATTTGAGTCGATCGGCGCGCTCATAGAATATGCAGGTATCAGCATTCTTTTACACGCGCCAACCACTTGACCGAACCCAAGTGTATGCATATACCCTAGCGCTCTAGCTTAAGAGAGCATAATTACATACATATAATATATTGGAAATACATAACCGTCCCTCTGCTGTCCAACTGTGAGCAGCGCAGCGACGAGACTTAGGCTTACTTAGAACATAAGGCCAAAAAGTTAAAATCAGATTCAACTGAACGTTGGAAGCGGCACCTTCGCTGCTCCCAATAAAATAAAAAGATTATACAACCTAAAGGATATATTTTACAACATGGCGACCGTGACTCGGTCTGAGTCTGCGGATCAACATCAAAACTGAACAAAAACCGAACGTTGTAAGTAGAGTGGTATGTGATGCAGAAGAGGCGGCGTAGTAAGACGCCTGAAAGCGCGAAAATTACACGCAGAGCTGGATAACATCAATTAGTTGCTAGCGGAAAAGAAAAAGTAAGAGCCGATGCACACAACCACCTACACACTATATAATATATATTAATAAATAAATAATAAATTAACTAAAGTATGGCTACACTAGAGGCAATTAAAGAAAGAGTTCATATCCATTATATAATGGAAAGGAATGAATTATATAAAGAAATAAATAACATAAAAATTGACCTTGATAAATCATATAAGTCACTTAAACAGAACAGGCCAATTCAAAAAAATAGTATTAAGAAACATGTAGAAATACTAGGAAATTGCTTTAATGAATCACGTATACTAATACATGGTCAGAGAGAAAAATTAAATCAAGATCAGTGGTCACAAGTATCAACATTTTTAATCAGACTACGATCTAATTTAATATTAATTAAACTAAAGTTTAATTTAGATATATCAGTACCGACCATACTTAACACTTCTGTAACAGTTGAAACTGGTGAGGAACCGGAATCAACAGAATAAACTGACACTGACCAAATAGAATCAGAAGAGCTTGCGAAGACAAACCCTGAAATAGAAGAGCAAGATTTAAATAATCCTACTATTCCAGCTGTTTTTATGGCAGATCTGGATAATTCTACAGATTCTGATACTAGTTCAAGCATAAAAGAGAATAAATTAAGCAGCAATATCACAATGGCGGAAACTAATATTGATTTTATTAATACAGCATCCAAGCTTATTATTATTGATGCATTACAAATATTAGAATCAGTAAAAGGCGAACACGAACAATTATCAGTTTCTATAATAAAAACAAAGCTAAAAGGTATCGCCAGAAATTTAGTCGGAAATGAAACAACAATAACTGAAGTCATTTCCAGATTCAAAAGCAATATCAAAGGCGAAACTGTAAAAGTATTGTCAGCAAAACTGATGAACCTACAGCAACGCAATAAAACTTCTAACCACTACATACTAAAGGTTGAGCAGATGACAAAAGTGTTAGAAGGTGCATATATAACAGACGGCTTACCCCTGGAGTTAGCCAGAAGTTATTCCACTCAGCATGCAGTTAAAGCAATGACTAAAAATTTCACAATCGATAAGGTAAAACTTATCATGCAAGCTGGTACCCTTAATAATATGAATGATGCTGTATCAAAATTTGTAAATAGTTTCACAGAAGCAACCGGACAGCCTAACACTGTCCCATATTACAAAAACTATCCACAGCGCGGCGGAAACCGCGGACGTTGAAATTATAGAGGTAAGTTTCGCAGTAGCAACAATAATTACGACAATAATACCCAATACAATAATGGACGAGGCCAATATAGAGGAAACTCAAGAGGCAGTGGCAACTCGAGTCGAGGTCACAACAATAATAACCCAAGTAATGTCAGAGTAACCCATAATATATCGGGAAACTCGCAAAAATCTTTAGATACTCAACAGTAGAAAACGCAATTACCATTAATCTCAGTCAGAACATATTTGTATCATTCAACCATGTGGCTACAGGAAATCAACTTGCCTTTTTAGTAGACACAAGTGCAGACATTTCAATAGTTAAAGAAAATTCTGATGTCTTTCATGACATATAAGATGATTATATTATAGACATAAAAGCAATAAGTCAAGAGGTAACCAAATCCAAGTGGTTCACTTCTTTTGAGAGACAGACCACTAAGTACATAATCCAACACGATTTCCATATCGTGGACTTACAATTCGCTACTCCTTGTAATGGCATATTAGAAATCAACTTTATTAAAAATACAACTGTCAATTAGACTTCAAGCCTTCTGAAGATTGGCTTGTAATTAGACCTAATAACTTAAAATTTCCAATTCATGTACCAATAAGATACAGTTCTGGCAACAACTCAATACTTCTGCCAGCAAGATCCCAAATTATTAGAAAAATACAACTAGATTCAAAAGAAGACAGTGTATTGATTATGACATATGGCATAGCAAGTACCATAGCAACATCTGAAAACGTTTTATAAGACTTCTCAATACAACAATCAAAGATCAAGTAGTCAGTACAAATAATTTAGCGTATGAATCACTTTCGAACTACGAAGTAGTCAAAACTAATCTAGAAAATAGAGGAAAATCGGTATTATCTGAACTTTCAAAAAACTTTCTTCCACAATTCAAATCACAGCCTTCAAGCTTATGCACCCAATATAATGATATATTCGGATTGGAAACTGAACCAATAAGCACAAATAATTTGTATAAGCAAAAACTGAGATTAAAAGATGATGTATATAAAAAATTACAGAAGCCCACACAGTCAGGTGAACAAAATACAGACACAAGTCGGAAAATTTATCTCCGACGGGATTTTAGAACCATCTGTATCTGAATATAAAAAAAAACCATCTCCAGGTTGAGAACAAAAGAAATGGCGATTAGTGTTTGACTATCGTCAAATTAATAAAAAATTACTGTCCGATAAATTTCCACTCCCAAGAATTTATGACATTTTGGATCAACTTGGACGAGCAAAATATTTTTCATGCCTTGACTTAATGTCAGGATTTCATCAAATTGAACTCAAAAAAAGTTCAAGAGATATAAAGTCATTTTCAACGAGCAATGGCTCGTATCGCTTCACGCGATTAACTTCCGGACTAAAAATTGCGCCTAATTCATTTCAGAGAATGATGACTACAGCATTATCTAGACTAGAACTTTCACAAGCATTCCTTTATATCAGTGATGTACACACAAATACAATGACATGTGACATGAAAAACGAAGTTGGCTTCACGCGTGACGTTTGAATGAATTGGACTGCGCAAAAGAAACGGAAACTTCAAACTTAATAAAATTAATTGCTTCTTGATAAATATATTAGAGCTGAAATAATTAGTTATTAAATAACTAATTATATAAATAAGAAAACAATTTCAAGCATAAAACTTAAGAAATAATTAAATAACAGAAATAAATGGAAATTTCAAACTTTAGTTACTGAAATAAATAACATAATAAATAAATAAATAAATAAATGCCTTTTAATATTAAAGTATTTACAAGTATAAATAATATGTGAAAAAATTAAACATTCCGCATCCCCATCCATATTTTCAATAAAGAAAAATTCATTTTCCCACTCTTCCAGAAACATTTTTATTGTCAGCGAGACCTTGCTCCGTTGACGGCTGAACAGCAACTGATTTGATTTTTGTTTGCGCTTCGTTGTCGAATTCCACGAAGCAAACGAAACCACGCGCACGAAGACGCTTGCCGAAGCCACACGACCGTTTATACTGTCGGTGTCGCGGCAGCATGAGGTGACTTTTCTCGGTCATAAATGCACAGATAAAGGAATACTTACGGAAGACAAGAAATATGACGTCATTATGAATGACCCTACGCCGCACAACGCGGACAGCGCTAGACGTTTCATAACATTTTGAAATTATTATAGACGTTTCATAAAAAAAATTGCCGAATATTCACGGCACATAACAAGATTATATAAAAAGAATGTTCCTTTTGAATGGACAGTTGAATGCCAAAACGCATTCCAATATTAAAAACAAAACTCATGGAACCTACTTTGCTACAATATCCTGATTTCAGCAAAGAATTTTGTATAATTACTGATGAAAGTAAGCAAACCATAACGGACTCCAACTTCCCATTGCATACGCATCAAGAGCTTTCACTAAGGGAGAAAGTAATAAGTGTACAACTGAGCAGGAATTAGCTGCAATTTACTGGGCAATATTATATTTTCGACCATATATTTATGGAAAACACTTTACAATCAAAACAGATCACAGACCATTAATATATCTATTTTCAATGATCAATCCGAGTTCTAAACTGACACGTATGAGGCTAGAATCAGAAGAGTATGATTTCACAGTTGAATATCTGAAGGGAAAAGACAATTATGTAGCTAATGCGTTATCAAGAATAACCATTAAGGATCTACAAAATATTACTGGAAATATAATGAAAGTCAATACAAGATATCAAAATAGAGAGAAAATCAGCGCGGATAACAAAGAAATAGAATTGCCTACGCAATATATAGAAAAAACTTCTAAGCCCAACGTATATGAAGTCATAAACTGTTTTACTGTTTTATTTATTTCAATAGCACATATCTGCTAGTATCACAATACCTCCACCCAATTTGGAATAATTTTTAATGATATGCTCCGACTCACATCAAGTGGGCGGAGGCAAGGACAAATGTGTAAGAATATTATTTACATTAAACTCAGGGGACATTTCAACATATTAGAATAAGTACAGATCATTGTACGACGAACATAAATCGCGAAAAGGATCATGAGTTTCAAAATTAGATTTGCAAAATTGCAAGGCAATAGGCCGAAAATTACGAGACGGCCTTATAGGTATAGCGAATCGAATTTGGCCAAGAAGGTGAGACGAGTTGATGTGTCCAGTGATCAGCTTGTGCCGGAACATCACTCTATGGCAGGTCCGGCGATCCTTGAGCGAGGGCAGGTTCAGTAGGCGCAGTCTGTCAGCGTAGGATGGCAGGCGACGATGAGGTTCCCAGTTTAATCCTCGTAAGGCAAACAAAAGGAACTGTTTCTTTACCGATTCGATAGGTCCTTATATTTTGCGTATTGAGGCGACCATACGCATGAGCAATATTCGAGAATCGGGCGAACCAGAGAAATATAAAGAAGTTTAGTCGTGTAGGGATCCTCAAACTCCTTCGACCATCGCTTGACAAAAGCAAAAACTCCTTTCGCTTTCCCGACAATGATGCCAATGTGATCGGTGAAGTTTATATTATGGTTAAATAAGACTCCAAGATCTGTCACCGTATAAATGCGCTTAAGCTCGCACGACCCTATAGAATATATACCAAGACTGAAGGTTGTCCAAGTCAGACTGTAAGAGTGTATGGGAGTCAGACTGCGTGAGTGGCAAACAAAGTTTTACGTCATCCGCGTACATCACTACGTGTGAATGCTGAACTCCCTGAGGTAATTTATTTATGAAGAGGCCGAACAGCAGAGGTCCAAGATGGCTCCCTTGAGGAACACCAGAAGTTACAAGGACAAGGTTTGAGAAAGAACCCTTGAAGGCTACCCTCTGCGTTCGGTTCGATAAATAAATCGAAATCCAATTGGTCAGCGTTATAGGGAATCCAAAAAGAATAAGTTTTTTTAACAGTAACTGGTGGTTCACGGAGTCAAAAGCGTTACTGAAGTCTGTAAAAATAACGTCAGTTTGGGCATTAGGAATCGATTTTATTAAAAAAATACAACTGTCAATTACACTTTAAGCCATCTGAAGATTGTCTTATAATTAGACCTAATAACTTAAAATTTCCAATATATGTTCTACTAACATACAGTTCTGGCAACAACTCAATACTTCTGCCAGCACGATCCCAAGTTATTAAAAACGAGAAAAAAGCTAACTTCGGTAATCCGAAGTTGGTATACCCTTGCAGTCTGCAATTGGATCATTGAAAATCTAACCATTTTAGTAATGTTGAAAAAACATATAATTTTGTAAATTTTACATTTTACATGTAGAATTTTACATTTTCATATAAATCAGCCGATCTTAATGAAATTAAAACCGTAATTCTAGAAGCATAAAAAACTGCTATATCTCAAAATTTATAGAAATACGTTGAAAAACAGAGAAGTCAATTTTTTTTATACCCTTGAAAAGGGTATTATAATTTTGACCAGATGTTTGCAACGCAGTGAAGGAGGCATCTCCGACCCCATAAAGTATATATATTCTTGATCAGCATCACCAGCCGAGTCGATCTAGCCATGTCCGTCTGTCTGTCTGTCCGCCTGTCTGTCCGCCTGTCTGTCCGTCTGTCGGTTTCTACGCGAACTAGTCTCTCAGTTTTTGAGCTATCGAGCTGAAATTTTCAGCATAGTCTTATTTCTTTAGCACGCAGTATATATGTCGGAACGATCGAAATCGGACTACTATACCCTATAGCTGCCATAGGAATGATGGTGAAATTAATGTAAAATAAATTATAACTTCTCTGTTTTTTAACGTATTTCTATGAATTTTGAGATATAGCAGTTTTTTCTAGAATTACGATTTTCATTTCATTAAAATCGGACCACTATATTATATAGCTGCCATAGAAGCGATCGGTCGATTTATATGAAAATGTAAAATTCCACATGTAAAATGTAAAAAAATGTACAAAATACGATGTTTTTTCAACATTACTTAAATGGTTCAATTTTCAATGATCCAATTGCAGACTGCAAGGATATACCAACTTCGGTTTACCGAAGTTAGCTTTCTTTCTCGTTTACATTAATTTCGCCATCATCCTAATGGCAGATATAGGATATAGTAATCCGATTTTGGTCGTTTCGACATAAGACTATGCTGAAAATTTCAGCCCGATAGCTCAAAAACTGAGAGACTAGTTCGCGTAGAAACCGACAGATGGACAGACAGACAGACGGACAGACAGACAGATGGACATGGCTAGATCGACTCGACTGGTGATGCTGATCAAGAATATATATACTTTATGGGGTCGGAGATGCCTCCTTCACTGCGTTGCAAACATCTGTTCAAAATTATATTTTATAATAATGAGGTGACAAAACTGCATCATTTGCTGAGAATGTGTAATATCTAAACCCTTTTATAGGCTTAATAAGTTTTTTCAAATATTCATATTTCGGTTGATATAAGCTCTTTGAAAATATATAAATATTTGCAAATTTGAGACTGTTCGCGCCAAGAGGGCGTTCAGCATGCCCACCACGCCCAATGTTTCTTACAACAATGGTTTTATTATGCTTTAATAAACTTATGTTATAGAGTTACGTACTTCATTCGATAACAATCATTCGATAATTGAGGTTGGTATAAAATGGGAAAACATTTGTATAATATAATCAGTCATAAACCAAATTTCCAAAAGGTTACTGGTCTCGTAAATAATATAATAAACGGTCTACCATTTGAGGCTCATTTACATGGTTACAATTATTGTGGACCAGGTACAAAGCTAGAGAAACGATTAGCACGCGGTGATCATGGGATTAATGACCAAAATGAGACGTGCGGATTACATGGCATTGCCTATTCAAATAGTAAGTAAATAGAGAAACGACATAAAGCAGATTCGATTTCAATTGATAGGACATGAAATCGAGATAAAGCGGTGAATACTAGTATTGGTGAGAGAGCTGCAGCATATTTTGGGACAAACATGATAAGGCTAAGGGAATAAGGAATAAAGCAAAGGAATAAAGCAACAGAAAAAGAAAGTAGTAAAAAAATCTCTTGCTTTAATAATCGAACAGCGAATTAAGAAAGCAGAAGCCGCTTGACATATTGAATGCAGTAAAAATTTTATGCAAGGCCGTAACTAACTCAATGGGATGTAGGAAAATGTTGTAATTGCACGCGTTATAACCGCCCCACAGTGGGCATATTTTTAACAATGACATTTTTTTCTGTTGGATATGATAAAACTAGGTAAAAGAATAATGTTTGTTCTTAGGTTAAAGTTTTTTTTTTCATATTTAAAATTAAAATTAAGTTTTTTAAATTTGTTTTGGTATGACATTGTTTTATTTTTAACAATTTTTGAACCAAATTTTTAGGTAAGAAGTTTCAATATATTCTAGATTTTAAGAAAAAGTTTGATCAAAATCATACTACTATATCATATAGCTGCCATATAAAACATTAAATTTATTAAATTTTTTACTAAAAATACCAAATTTTTGAAAATTATTTATTGTGGTTTATTTAAATTTACTGACCTAAAAATGTTCCTAAATCCTAATAACATTAACTTAGTAAGTTTTATAAAAAATCAAAAAATGTTCTTTGTTTGTTCAATCTTATCTAGATCAGTCGCTATTTATTGAAGCAGTTTCATAGGCGCCAGTACTGATCTCGGCGGGTTTTAGAAACTCAGCTGGCAGGGCAACGCCCGCGCTTGTGGTGTACGCGCTATCAGTATCACTAAAATTGAATTTGCACATATTTGTGAAAAATTGTGCAAAATTGTGGGAATGAGGCAGTTAAGCTCAATATCTAGGGAATAACACCTCATTTAAATGATCGCATGGGACCGCGTGGTGCATTACTTTTTCTCTACCTAAAGTTAAAAAATATGGAATTTAGCGCACCTTTTGTTTTTGCTATAATTTTAATTATAAAATTTAAAGTAACAATGTTAAAAAATAGCATTACTTTTTTTGGCGTAAATATTTGATTAAGGAAACAATTTTCTTTTTTCAAAATGCCCAAAAGCGATTTTTTATTTACTTTTTTAAAGACACCGAAAATATTTTGCAACTTTGACGGTTAAGGAGAAAAATGTATATATGGTTAAATACATACTTTTATGAATAAACAATAAATAATTACATATATCGAACGCAAAAATCAATTTTTGAATTAATCGCCACTTTTTGGGTCCAATACTCCACTGTGCGTCCCCAGATTTGGAGGCTTCTTACCACTGGTAACAATTTTAACAACTCTCAGTGCTGTGTACAGTTTAGCGTACGGAATTGCAGCATTAGTATAGACTATCAATAACTAAAAGCTCGCAAGGGCACACCATCAGGAAAACCAGAGGTACAATAAAACAAGTCGAGTGTGACCGGCTGTGAGATACCCGGTACCCAATGCGATGTCGGTGGAAAAAAGAAAGTGTTGGAAAATGAAGCCAAATGTAGCTAGGAACATTTTGAGCAACACGAAAAAGACAAATGTTGCTAGGAACATGTTGAGAAACACCCCAAAAATACAAATGTTGCTAGGGTGAAGAAGAAGAGCATACAAAGAATCTTTATTGTTTAATAACCGATTTTACTCAAATTTTTAGAGTACGTCCGCACAAATGTATTATTTGATATATATTTACTTAATAAAGAGACAATAGCTAAGGATTACTAGTACGTTTTCAATGTTTTTTGAGAAACAAACTTGATCTGCGTTCAACAGATTCGAATGTTGTCACCAAATTTGTTAACTCTAATAGTCTCTGAGATCTGTTGTTTCGGACGGACAGACAGACGGACATGGCTAAATCGACTCGGCTGGTGACGTTGATCCACTTTCCACTTCCGAAAAATCTACACAGAAATTATTTCCCAGGCCTGTTCCAATTTTCATTTTCGGATTTCCCTTGTTGAATTCATAAAATTTCCCCTTGGTCCCTTTTTAATTATTCTCATTTTCATTCACCCATTGTATTTTAACATAATTAATTACTGTTCTTGCGGATCTGAATCCGCTAGCCAAATAGCAAGAGGAAAGTTCCAATAGGTTTCGTTCGAAAGGTACCAGAGCGTTAACAGAGGGAAATTCAAAACCGTTAGGATTTTTCGGAAGTGAAAACTAGAAAAGGTCTGGGAAATAATTTCTGTGTAGATTTTTCGGAAGTGGAAAGTGGAACAGGCCTGATATACATTATAGTGTCGGAGATTTCTCCTTCTGCCTGTTGCATACATTCTCGGTTGGCACTAACTTATAATACCCTTGTACCCTATGGATACCAGGTATAAAAATTGAATCGGTAGCATTACTGAAGGTATTGTATTTACAACCATTTAGAAAAGGTTATGGCATATCATTTAAAATAAGAAAGAAAGCTAACTTTGGTAAGCCGAAGTTTGTATACCCTTGCAGTCTGCAATTAAATCATTGACTTAAAAAATATCGAAGTTCGTAAATTTGTAACACACATACTTACACATATTACATTTTACATGTAGAATTTTACATTTTCATATAAATCAACCGATCGTTTCTATGGCAGCTATATGATATAGTTGTCCGATCCTATTGAAATTAAAACTAAATTCTAAATCTGTTAAAAAAATCTTTATCTCGATTTTTATAAAAATTCGTTTAAAAACAGGGAATTTATAATTTGCTTTCCATTAATTTTTCGATTATTCCTATGGCAGCTATAAGATATAGTATTCCGATTCCAACCGTTCCGACATATATAGCATAGTAACTGCAATAGAAAGAATACTATCTGCAAAGTTTTGTTTAGATAGCTCAAACACTGAAAGACTAGTTTGCGTAGCAACGGAGAGACAGACGGACATGGCTGATCAAGAATATATATATATGTCGCAGTGAGAATAACGAGGGCCTACTGTTTTTGTGCTTTGTACATTTGGTGTCTTGGTGTCTCTGAAGAGTCGAATGTTAAGCATGGTAACAGAGAGGAACAGAGACAGACTGTTGCCAAGTGAGGTCTGTTCTAGAGAGGCACAAGAATATGACAGGTGCAGAAAATATGAAAGCAGAATGCAGAGAGTAAATTCATTCGAGAATGCGCAGAAGAAACGAGCAGAACTCACTGCTGAATTCGGACAGAAAAAAAGGAAAACTCAGAAAAATGGAACAAAACGATTTAGCCCCGACATATACTGTATGGGGTCGGAGAGCTTCCTTCACTGCTTTGCAAACCTCTGGCCAAACTCAATACCCTGCAAGAGTATCAAAACAAATAGAAAACAAAAACGCATTCAAAACCGCCGCACTGTGGCTCGTTTTCTCAAAACACTTTGCAAAATTAATAACTTTTGATCTATTAAAGGTATCTACTTAATTTTTAGACCCTTGCAGAGGGTATTTTAATTTTGACCAGATGTTTGCAACGCAGTGAAGGAGGCATCTCCAACCCCATAAAGTATATATATTCTTGATCAGCATCACCAGTCGAGTCGATCTAGCCATGTCCGTCTGTCTGTCTGTCCGTCTGTCTGTCTGTCCGTCTGTCCGTCTGTAGGTTTCTACGCGATCTAGTCTCTCAGTTTTTGAGCTATCGGGCTGAAATTTTCAGCATAGTCTTATTTCTTTAGCACGCAGTATATATGTCGGAACGACCAAAATCGGATTACTATATCCTATATCTGCCATAGGGATGATGGCGAAATTAATGTAAAAAAAATTGACTTCTCTGTTTTTCCACGTATTTCTATACATTTTGAGACATAGCAGTTTTTTATGCTTCTAGAATTACGGTTTTAATTTCATTAAGATCGGACTCCTATATCATATAGCTGCCATAGAAGCGATCGGTCGATTTATATGAAAATGTAAAATTTAGATGTAAAATGTACAATTTACAAAATTCGATGTTTTTCCAACATTACTAAAATGGTTAGATTTTCAATGATCCAATTGTAGACTGCAAGGGTATACCAACTTCGGTTTACCGAAGTTAGCTTTCTTTCTCGTTTTTACATTAATATTGCTATTATTCCTAATGTAGTTGTCCAATTTCGTCCGTTCGAACATAAATACTTAGCCCGATAGCTCAAAAACTGAGAGACTATTTCGGCTTGAAACCGACAGACAGACGGACCGACAGTCAGACAGAAGGACAGATGGGCAACCAGGGTACAGCGTCGTACCGCTGTTACCGCGCTGGCCCGCTTTACTACAGCGGTGGCCAGTCCAAAGGTTTCCATATGGCAAGAAGATGCCCCGGCGATGCCAGTTGTCTGGGGCGCAACTCCTGGAGTCCATGATGGCCCTGGTGGCTCCACTGCTCGGATGCCCCAGCTTCTCCCAGGTGTGAGAGAATGTTTGTTGTGCTTTACCTTTTACTGTCTCTTTGTCAAAAATAATTTCTCTTTGTTTAAATGTGGCTGCGCCCACCACAACTTGATGGTCACGAGAGCTGATCGCAGAGTCAGCTGATTTCCAGTGTTGGGCAACGCGCAAATCTCATCGGTCTGGCAGCTCTGGGGTTCCCCACAGGGGTCGCTGTCGCGTCTCCTAATGCACGCTGACAGAAGTTCTCAGCTGTGGGACTCTTAAGCGATCGCAGCCGGAAACGGTAGCATACTTTACCGCGCTGCCAAGTGACTTCCTTAGAAGGAGGTCTTAAGCCCTTCGTCAAATCGCTCGGAATAGGTTCGCAAAAGGAAAAAATTAGTGTTAAAAGTGAAGGACCAGACCAATTGCCATCCCCACCGTTTATGAGGCACCCATTTCTTTGGGGCTCTAGTGACCGAGTTGGAGCGGTATAACTCCCACTGGGCAAATCATGGGGAAGCTTATGGCCACCGTTGGACCCACACAAGCTAAGCTTTTCCTAAGCTTTTCGCAAGCTTAGTCTGAGTCATAGTGGCCGGCAAAGAATCGCCACCTGGCAGTAGGTATAAACTGCTCTGGCTATGCTAGTTCTTAAAAATCCAAACCCCGTCTGCGCCACATTGGCCGACGGGGTGATCTGCGTCTGTACCGTATCCGTCAGCAGCACCCAACACCAGGCGGAAGGTTATTATGCTGCGAACCCTTTGGGAATGTCGAGTATAAACAATAATACTCCAGGTGGCAGCCACATATGTTAAAAGGATTCTGGAAGCCCTAACTACCATTCCACACAATACTAAGGTACCGGTCAACCACTTGGCCGGCGCCCCTAAACATGCGACATTCTTCCGCCGTCGCGGTTTCAAAAAATCGATTTTTTTTTTGCATATTTTTGAAGTAGCCGATATTAGTAACACGCCCTTAAAAGCGTTTTGTAAAAAAAAACATTCCTTCATGGTTTTTCGGTGTCTGGAACGCACGCACCTGCGACCGTTTTGAGCGATCGGCGTATCTTCAAACGCGTTCCCCCAAAAGTTGACTTTTTTAAACTTCTACTAGCAATTTTGTGTATTTTTAGCAATTTTTGAAAAATAAAAAATCGCCCAATACCAAACATAGCCATCGTAACCCTTATTAATAATCAATTTCAATTTTTCGATTTCCGACATTGACATCGCTAAAAACGTGCCACAAAGTCAGCTATGCAGATTTGACACGGCAATTTCAAGGTCATCTCAAGGACGCCGCAACAACCCTACATAATAATTGCTTATATGGTTTTAAAGTCGTAAAATGTACGAATCCAATAAAAAAAACTTCATGAAATTATCTTAAGTAGTTCTTTAATAATGCATTTTTGAAAATATGCTTGAAATTCGGGCCTGACGGCGGAGGACTGCCTTAAGCGGACCCCTCGAGGCGGCAGCTCTACAGCGCTCCCCCCCGCACCAGAAGCAGCTCAGGACCACAACAGGCTCGAGAGAGGAGCGGATACTGCCATCTCCAAAAGGTGCAGGAATTCCACTAGCCCCACTGGGCCAGTTCATCCACCCAAAATGGTCAAGGCGCCCCAGCCTCTGATCTTGAAGATGGGAGCGATCCTGGATGACCTAGTCGCCAAAGCGACAGAGCAGAGAGTCCGTACTAGGGCCAACCAGGAGATGATGACCGCTCTTGCGAAGCTGAAGGAACTGCAGTTGGAGTTGCTGCAGCAGAACTCGCAGAAGGCGGCGACACCGCTAGTGACCTCGGACCAAGGCTGCCAGTCGTCCCCGAGCCATAGCGTGCAGATCTTTGCCGAGAAGTCAGCTCGGACTTCACCGGCCCTTGAAGGCAGGTCCTTTAACCCCAACTACTGAGCCGTCGCGGGAACGAGCGACACAAAAGAGCGGAGCAATCGTCATAGGACAGGAGGCTCTGCTAGCGGGATCAAGAGTGGTCCTCTCCCACGCGATCCCAATACATGGCCGGCCCCAGCTAGGACCAAACAGAAATTCGCGGGCTTAAGATGGCGGTCAATTTTTTTTTTTTTTTTGAGTTGACAGGACTGTTGATGACATCTGGCGGTAATTTTATGTCAATGTCAGTATCAGTACTATATTTACGCTTGTGTTTACCAAACGATCAAGAGTGCATTTGTCGATTTTTACAATGTCTTATTTAATTGAGCAGAGAAGTGCCATCAAATTTTGTTTGCGGAATGAAATTTCGGCTGCGGAAACGTTGAG
>VNKF01007017.1:0-11149 GCA_008044355.1 Drosophila lacteicornis
AAACTAAATATCTTGTAATCTTTTCAATATCTTAACCATTACTACTTAATCTAAAACTTATATAATAATAAAATCGAGCTGAGTTAAAAACTCCGCTTACATATATATATATTTTTTTGTTGTTGTTAATTTTATGTAGTAGTTGTAAGTAATACAATATTACGGACTTTCGAAAAATGGGCTTTTGGCCACAAAAAGTTGTCATCCAGCCTATAGTGCACTGTCTTGAGCGCACTAAATCTTAGTACAACTTTTTAGAGATACTTATTGCAATTTTTAAATTCATTGGCCAGTTTTCCCGTGATTTGAAGCGTTTTTTGGGGATCTCTTAATTTCACGACTTTCTTCAATCGGAGTGTGCCTACTTTGTAATTGGTGGCCCATTTACAACCATTCCAATCAATCGCTTAGACTATTTGCAGCACTTACAAGCAATGTACAACGGATTTTGGAAGCACTGGCATCAGGAATACTTAACATCTTTGCAGCAGCGTCACAAGGGGAACAACAAGGAACGCAACATCTCAGTTGACAATGTGGTACTTCTCAAGGACTCCAATCTTCCACCAGTAACTGGAATTTTAGACCGTGTATTGGAAGCTCGTGTATTGGAAGACGTCCACCGAAGAGATGACTCGTCCCATCACCAAGTTAGCCGTACGACCTAATTCAAAGACCATGTTTCAGGGCGGCCCCGAGATGTTGATGAACGCATTGCAGCCGTTATATACTTTCATTAAACTCTTGTTGAATTGTTGAACACAAAATTTTCACACATTGATTTGGTATTTTTGTCGCGCTCCGTCACACTATTCGAGATTTTTTAGAGTTAGTGTTAAGACTACTGCAGATCATGATGGACATGAAAGCTGCAAAAGAATAATTGCAGTCCACTTGAATTCGGAAATAAAGCATTTGTGTTAGTTGAACATCGAAGTATTTATTCGGCATTACTTGATGTCGGAAAGCAAACATTGCTATCTTCTTATATAACATAAAGTGCCAATTCTGTGTCGTGTTTCACTCAAGAAAGGGCTTATCTAGCTAAATCAAATTTGTAGGCTTTGATCGAACTACTTAGTAGATGGGTTTTGTGAAGTTTGCATAAAATTGGTTTAGCGGTTCTTCAGTTATTACATTTTTTGCAATGTTTACGGGAAGCTGCTTTGATATTATTGACAGGTGATTTTCCTCAAACATTTCCTGTTTGTATAAATGGTGAGTCTAGAACTGTTAAAATGTAGTATATATGTGTGCGTGTACTTTTCTCATTTTCTCTTTTTATATGAAGAAAAAATGCCACGATCTAGCCGAGCAAATATAGGTAGGGGAACTCGTAGTACAAATGCGGTATTACTAAGACGATCACGGACTGCAGATGAAGGCAATGCTCAAAATAAATCTGTTGACCCCGTACCTGTACTGAACAAAATTTTTTCTTAAGATGTGGTACACTGTTTCATCAGTACATCGTGGATATGTATGCCAAAATAGAAACTAAACGTCTTAATTTTATTCGTTTTAACCAAGCAAATTAAGATCTGAGGAACATATTATTCTGCAAGATGCGATAGTAAATGATGCTAATATTAATGACATTTAACCTTTACCTATATTGCTTTCATCGTATATTGGTAACCCACGGCATATGAACGAATATGCACAAGACGCAATGTCTTATGTACGAAAATATGGTCGACCGGATCTGTTTATTTCATTTACATGTAATCCGCAGTGGGATAACATCATTACAGCACTGGTTTTTCGAAAAAAAAATGGAATCACTAATGGATTTAATTGTAATATTATGTGTATTTGGAGAGGTACGTTGCCATATGTACTCCATCGAATGGCAAAAAAGGGGATTGCTGCACGCACATATATATAATTTGGGTGGTACATAAAATAACTTCGGATCAAATCGATAACTTTATATCGACTGAAATTCTTGATCAAACTGTTGATCCTGAGTTATTTCACGTTGTCGTTAAAAACATGATACGTGGTCCGTGTGGTGAACTAAATATGAATTAACCATGTATGATTGATGTTAAGTGTTCGAAACGATACTTAAGACAATTGACTTCAGAATCCATAACGGCCAATGACGCATATCTGACGTAGATCACGTAATAACAATGGCAAAACGGCAACCATTAGAATTCGTAGCCAGGAAGTTGAAGTTGATAATCGTATTGTCCGTATTGTCCATTATTTTCGAAAATGTTCAATGCTCATATGAATTCAAGCCAAACTGCCAGGTGTAGTCACGACATATAAATCAATTGACAGTGCTATGAATCAAGATAATGCAACAAATTTTCCAGTTAAATTTTAAAATTCATTGGAACCGGGTGGTATGCCACCGCATTGCTTAAATCTGAAAGTTGGTTCTTTGATTATATTATTGCGAAAAATTAATCCACCAAAACGGTGTAATGGCGCCAGATTGGCAGTGAAAAAGTTATTGCCAAATTTGATTGAAGCTACTATCTTATCAGATAAATCAAAAGGAGAAGTTTGTTTCATACCACGTATCCCTATGATTCCGACTAATATGCCATTTGAGTTCAAACAATTGCAATATCCTGTGAGGTTAACATTTGCGATGTCTATCAACAAGGCCCAAGAGCAAACAGTTAACGTTTGCGGTGTGAATTTGGAATAATCGTGTTTTTCACATGGCCAACTTTAAATTAAATTATTATTAAATTATTATTATTAAATTTAAAAATAGCTAGCAATTAATAAACTTTTTGTTGTTTGAATAAGTGAATAACTAACAATAACAATAACTAAAAAAACAAATTAAAAAAAAAAATGTTGGAAAATTAAAAAAACGAATGATTTATTTTATAATTTCTGTTTATATTTAAAGAATTCTCAAGCTTTGCGGATGCACAAGGACCCAGTTTTTCGATTGAACCTCCAAGTCAAATAGAGTTTACAAATACAGCTGGAAGTACAGTCGATTGCGTCGCTACTGGAAGTCCTCAACCAAATATTGAATGGTTAGATGGTGAAAATAATCCAATATCATCTGTTCCTAAGGTAAGAAGCAGGCATTATAACAATTATATTTTCAAATTAAAAATTAAATCAAAAAGTATTTTTTTTTATTATTTTAATAAATTTCAAACTTAAATGAAAACCAGAAAGGAAGCAAACTTCGGTAAGCCAAACTATAAAAGATAGAGCTACCAAGCTTGGAGGTAATATTTTTAACTGTTGCATGCAGACTATGCCCCATATCGGCTGCGAAAATCGTGGAAAACGAATAACTAAGCTATATTCGTTATATTCGGTTTAAAGTAAATAAATATGAAATATATACATTTGTGCGGGCATGATTAACACAGGCTAAGGAGTTACTAAACAATTAAGTTTCTGTGTATACTGAGCTCCAGCAATATCTACGTTTGGGTTGGCAACACCGTAGGGGTTGCTTAACATCTTTTAAGCAACATATGTCCCTTACAAGTAGCTTTTAAACTTGTTCAATAGCTACAGCTTTCTGTAGCTTCACTATTTGATTAATAAAGATACATAAGTGCCTATTGTACCAAGGGGGTTTGGACGAGTACTTCTGGAACGAAAATGGTTTTAGACGAATGTTAATGTGGGCATAGGTGCCTGGCATATAGTACATAAACTGTATGCCTTGTGTCGCCAAAACTAGAACATGAACCAGTTGGACTATGGATGGTGCATACAGGGGTCTGAAGACTCTGCGACAGCCTCTGTTGCGCTTGACCTGATAATTGCTACCTTTTTGTTATCGCAGTTCTTTTTAGTGGTAGAACCAAAGTTCTTTTTAGTGGTAGAACCAAAAATATTGCACATTGGTTAGCTAAAAAATATAATGAGATGGGAACATCAGGGATAAATGGTAGAATGTCTTGAAGAAATGTTGCGTACAATCTTACACGGTGGATGGTACAATCTTACACGGTGGATGGTAGACCATCCACCAGATTCATTATAATTTGCACATAATACTCTAAAGGGTTCATCCATTTCATATGATGTTCTGCAGTGGTGCAAAACTAATGGCAGGTAGGATCTAGTGGTTCTACATGGTACGTGGAAATTCAACTGACCCAAAAGATCGCTGCTTTCCATGTCACCACGGATGAGGTTATACATAAAGACAAAGCCCAGCATCGTAATACGGTTTGCTAAAGAGGGTAGGTTAATTAGAAGAAGTCTATTAGAATAAAAAGGCAACCTAAGTTTTGCATCCCAGTTTAAGCCACGAAGAGCGAAAAGTAAAAGGTTCTTTTGAACTGACTCAATGCGTTTGCTGTGGACGTCCCACTGGGGACTCCAAACGCAAGATCCATATTCTTAAATAGGACGAACTAATGAAATGTATAAATTCTTCGTGACGTAGGGGTCATCGAATTCCTGCGTCCATCTTTTGATAAATCCAAGCACACCCCTGGCATTATTTACAATGCACGAAAGATGATCAATAAACTCCAGTTTAGGATCTAGGCGGATACCCAAATCTGATCCTTTCCAGAGAGCAGCAGTTCAGTGTATAGGTTGCAAGTTTGGGAGAGAACGTGAGAATGTCATGAGCTTGCATCTGTTTGTAAGTCCGACTGACTAGCGCCGTCCTTGTATTGCACGTAAAGTTAAACGTCGTCAGCGTACATGAGTACTTTTGAGTTAATCAAACTTTGGGCAAGTCGTTAATAAATAATGTAAAAAGTAAGGGACCCAGGTGGCTCCCTTGCGGGACACCAGAGGTCACCCGGAGAACATTCGACAAGTTGTTTTTAAAGAGGACATTTTGCGTTCTGCCATTCATATACCTTGAGATCCACCTAAGAAGATCGACTGGAAAACCCATTAAGTCGAGTGTTCTAACAAGAACGGAATGATTAACGGAGACAAATGCATTACTGAAATCAGTATAGATCACATCTGTCTCCAAATTTTGTGAAAAGCCCCTTTTAATAAAAAAGGTGAGCTCCAGAAGGTTAGTTGCTTAATAAATCCTTGTTGACATGGAGAAATTACTGATCTACACAGGTGCTGCAAATGGGGAGTAATTACGTTTTCAAAAAAATTTGGGATGGCTGACAACTTAGAGATTCCTCTATAGTTGTTACCATCTACTTTGTTATCTTTTTTGTGTGATTTGGGCATGTTATAAGAATAGGTCTGGTTTGAATCGGAAGACGGAAAATAAGTAGTTTGAAAAAACTAAGCAAAAAGATCGGCGATTTCCTGATCATTGTTTGCTGTCGTATTTTCAAATGAAGGCGAGGAAGGATGTGTAATAGGCTTACGTTTAGTGTTGACAAAATTAAAAAACTGTTTTGGGTCCACCGCGAACTGAACTCTACAACGAGTTCGCGTTAAGCACGGTGAGAACCGTTACCGTAGAGATTGGACTTAATGTTTTTGAGGCGAGTCAACTCTTTACTAAACCGGGGAGGCTTTTTTGATATTGACGATAGTATAACAAAACACATTCGGTAAAAAAGGAAATCATGGCATTGTAAAAAATCAAAGTCACATATGAAATTATTTAGCTCTCGAAATCCGCCTTGCAGAAGCAGAGGATTTTCTTAGCTGGCCGATCAGATTTATTCTGCATCGCAGTCCATATCGATAGTAATATCGAAGTTAGGATGATATGGATCTTCGGGTTGCTCAAAGGGCGGGAGCCTAACCAAACTGATTCTTGCCGGATCAGAGACAAATCAGAGATCGAGCAGGCGATCTATGGAGTTCGTACATGGTTGACTTGAGACAACAAAATATCTAAGACATCAAAAAAATCGTGACGTGCAGTAGTTAAAAGTGTGCTTGAGGATTCAGTTGTGGACCAAATAGCTCCAGGAATGTTAAAATCACCTAGAACTAAATGGTCCCTATCCGAAAATCTTTTTGAAACCGACTGGATAGCGGAAAGGTGGTTCCAATAAATAGGAAGTTCCGACAAGGGGGGAATGTAGGAACATGTAATAAAAGTAAGACTACCATAAAATGATAGCTTCACACAAAGCAATTCAACATCCTTGCATTCAACCGCAATGAGGAACCCGCCGTTGAGAACCTGCGTCGAGTTGCAGGGCAGCGGCCAAATGCGGAGTTCAAACCGTGGTTTTCTGGCGCTTTAGGGACGGTTAATATCATTAGGCACCTCATAAATTTTACGAAAACTAACATATAGCTCTTTGAAACCATTTTTGGTTTGCCGCATAAAAGCCATCATTTTCCTCTCAACATAGCGACAAGCTTCACAGTAATAGCGCAGTCTGCTCTGAATAATTTCAGCCGCCCGGACTGTGCAATCAATGCTCTTGGCGTGCAAGTTAACAAAACAACGGTGAACTGCGCTAAGAACAAATCACTGCACGACGACGAATGGCACACGAAATCATACGACGGACGCTGGCAACGGCCGTGATCTGTGCGAGCTAGGGTTACGTTTAAGTTCTCTCTTACTCTGTTAGCTACAACCTAGCTATCAGCTTACAAGAGGGAGGTCAGAAGCACTATCGTCACTGATCGGGGTCACCACCTGGTTTTCGATCAGCACTCTACATCACTCTACGGTTACCGAGCCAATCACAAAGTGGCCGATCGTTGTGGGCAGCAACTTGCCGCAATGTCCGCAATATACAATATATATCTAATTAAACGTTTATTTTTGGAAACAGTGTCGGCATTAAAGTTAAGAAGTTAAAGTAATGTATTTCTTTTCATACAGAGCAGTTCTCAGCACACGACTACTCTGGGTGTCGCGGTGTTTTTTTACCAATTAGTAAAATCCGATTCGCAAAGAAGAGTACGGTAAATAGATAAGCGCTGACCTTAGCGCCTAGCTTGGCGACAGTTCAATATTTTGAGATTTTTTTTTATTGTATTGTTTGCTCGCTTGCGTTTGGACTTTGTTATTAGTGCGGGACTTCCCGTTAGTCTGAAGACTTGATTGATCAGCTGAGTAACCTCGCTTTATCAGAGTATGGATCCACAACAACTACAGGCAGTCATAAATGCAGCGGTATCGGTCGCATTACAGGTTCAGAAACAAGAATTTGAAAAAAATTAAAGGAAGTCACTGATAGGTTTAGCGCTGCGACAGTACCTGCTCCAGAGATTGCAATATACTTGCCTGGTACTGTATCCGGTAATGTGCCTTGTGACGAAGACCTTGAAGCGGTAAAATCATTGCCAGAGTTTGATAGGTCACAGGGAAAATATGTTTCTTGGCGACAGGCAGTACTAGCGGCATATTTGTTGATCAGACGGTTTAACGGTAGTTTTAACAGTAACAAAATTAGGGGATGTGCTGATTCTGTCCTTTCGTCCATTAATAAGTTCTTAATTTTGATGCTATTATAAGCCGCCTTGACTATACCTATTCCGATAAGCGTCCATTAGACTTGCTTGAGCAGGGACAGATATCTATCACACAGTTTTATAAGGAGGTTGAGAAGAAGTTGACACTCCTTACAAATAAGACAACTATGACATATGAGACCGATATATAAATGATAACCATAGGGCTGATGCCCTGAGTGTTTTTATTTCCGGGCTGAAGAGAAACTTAAACGACAAATTTTCAGCGCCCTCAGGGTTCTTCCACATTACAGGCACTAGATGTACAGCAACAGATTATACTATACCAAGAAGACCGATTAACTCTCAAAGATTGTCTGACTTTAGGCGTCAAAGAGTTAATCATCTGTTTGAAGAAGGTAAGGGTGGTCAAACTGAGGATCATTATAATCAGAATGCTAATGATGCTATATGACATAGACGATTCCGAGCATTTTTCAGGGGATCATCCCTGCGTCCGTTCGTCCAACGAATAGTAGCGGGGGAGCTACGAAAGTTTCTAGTAGATACGGGGGCCTCTAAAAGCCACATCAAGAGAGAGATTGGATTGCCGACTTCAGTTTACGTTGACTCTCCATTTATTGTCAAGTCGCTTCATGGGCTTGAAAAAATAGAACTCAAATGTCAGTTTGATCTTTTTGGTGTAGAAAGCCCTTTTTTCTTATTACCCGGACTTAAAACTTTTGACGGCATAATTGACCTTGACCTGTTAGCGTAAGTAGGTGCGACCATTGATCTTAAAAGCAATTCTATTAGGTTTAATGGGTGACGTGAGGATCTGCACTTTCAAAAATGCGCTCAGGTTAACTTTACGAAGGTTGAGGAAAGTGCAAGAAAGTTCAGCAGATGATGTCTAAATACTCGGGGGCCTTGGCTGACCCAAATAAGAACTTACCGTTCAACACAAATGTTGTGGCGAATGTTCGAACAGAGGATAATGAGTCAGTATATTTAAAGCTGTACCCGTTTCCTATGGGTGCTGCCGAAAACCAACTAAAAAAAGGAATTATTCTACCATCTTGGTCCCCCCTTACGGGTTGCAGGTAAAAAAGGCACCGGCGCTTCGGGATCGCCTAATAAACGCTAAGTTGTTGATTTTAGAAAATTAAATTTGAAAACTATTGCCGATAGATACCCAATGCCGAGTTTAAATATGATACTGTCGAGTCTGGGGAGACCCAAATTTTGCACTACCCTCGACCTTAAGTTCGGATATCACCAGATAGAATTTGCGGAATTGGACAGGGAGAGGACTTCTTTTTCGGTCAACGGAGGCAAATATGAGTTCTGCCGCCTACCGTTCGGACTGGAGAACGCTTCAAGCTTTTTTCAAAGGGCAATAGATGATTTTCTAAGGGATAAAATAGGAAGGATCTGTTACATCTAAAAGGAAGACGTTATTGTCCAGGCAATAGTCAAATTTTTTAAAGAAGGTGTCGACTTTCTTGGTTTTGCTGTCACAAAGGAGGGTACTAAGGACTAAGGGTACTACTTAGGACAAGCCAGGATAAGCCAGGACAAGTTAAAAGCCACCAAGGAGTATAAACAGCGAAGTAATTTGTTCGAGCTGAGATCATTCATGGGCTTAGCAATTTTCTATCGATGCTTCATCAAAGATCCATCAATAGCGAGATTTTTAAGAAAAATACTGAAGGGTGAAGGTGGCAGGGTCCGCAAATACCGTTCAAAAATAATTTCGGTTAGCTTTGATAAGCCCAAGCTAAGCGCATTTGACAATCTTAGTGTTCGCGCCAAGAGGGCGTTGATGTTCGAGAGCCAGTGTGATGCGCTTGCGATTTAAAAATGTCCCGCTTCATAGAGCCCAGCGCTCTCTCACACTCTCTCTCCCTCTCTCCCTCCGTACTTCCAGTCCGCAATAGCTTTCCATTCCGCTCTCCCCAACTTTTATTATATGACATGTAATTTGTTCTAGTTCTCTACCAGCCGATGAAAGCGAATATAGTTCAATTATACCACAAATTAATTCTGCCAAATCCATCTACTTATTTTTCTACATGGGATTTTGGAACTTCAACCTCAACCATTCTTATTTTGACTAATAATCCGCCCACTCCTTTTCATGGTCCTTCGAACCGGATCTATCCTGATCCTCACCAGAACAAGATAAGTGTTCTTACCGATTAGCAATCACACAGACATTTCCTAAGACCAAGTCCAAGTGTCTTATATCTGTGTGGTTCGCTAGTGTCAAATTTCCTCCGACATCTTGCAAATTCCGTTTGCTTTTTGGGCAAAAGTGAATGTGAAAATATGCATACGCTCCCAGCCGCAGTGAAAAGAAAGAATTCCGAAATTAAAAAAATCGTTTTGGCAAAATCGGCCTATACATTTTTTTCTCGTTCACTGTGTTCCTGCTGGTGTCCAAGCGTACATACATAAATATTCACACGTCAACATACATATGTACATATTTTCATACAATCTACTACACTTCACTACAAAAAAAAAAATATATTGAAAAATATACGTCCATATAGAACAAACAAAAAAATTATATATATGCTAATATACCACAAATACTCCGAGACTCCGGGAAATTACAGTCCACATCTACCCACATATTATTCAATATAAACCACTGTTTTATTCCAAGAGTCGGCACAGAAACGCCGGCTTTATAATTATATTTATATGTTTACTTTCGTGCTATTCTGCACAGCCACAAACCTACGTATATATATTTATATTTCCATTTACATACAAACATCAGCGTCGTCAAAGAAGATGCACTAATTTTTTTCTTTCCGCCTCTCGTTCTCTTTTCTTGTTTTATTATCACCGCTATTTGGATTGACCCACGGCCAATGCACAAACATCCGCACGCATTAAAAACAAGAGCGGCGAATACAGCGCCGATAAGTAAAATTCCTCCACTACAAATAATACAAAACTATTAATTCCTATAAAAAAAAAAGACAGAAGATATAATTACATTGCTTCAGAACAAATAATTACAAGACAAAATTCAATAGCTAGATATTTCCATTTTATCTAGTTTTTTGTGCTTTTTTTTTTCATTGTTTTATCGTTTTTTGCTTAAATTAAATTCGCAAAAAATACGAAAAGTCTCCAGACAAGAGTCTCCTGCAAGAGGGAAAATATTCCACAGCTCCACGACTTTCCAACGACGTCAGTGTGACCGTTCTGCGTTTCCTACAGTTTGTTCCGTTCATTTTACTTATTTAATTCTTTTAACTTAATTCCAAACTTAAAAAGATCCCGTTACCAAAATAGTATATATTTAGATATACATTCCACATTCCGGTGTTTCATTCCAGTGTTCATAAGCATATGAAGCTTGTTCGGAGCCAATCGCAGTAGAGGGGTCGATCGACACCTTGCCAATTCTCCAGGCAAAATATGACTACTGCTACTCAGCTTACGAGTCATATGCAGCCAAACTCAACGAGCAAATTGAGCGAGCGACGTCTCAACCAGCACAATCCAACTCCTGCAACTCTCCAAATTATACTCCAGCAGGTTGCCAGTTACCTCCGTGCGATACAGAAGTTTTCTCGGGCAATTATCTTCGCTGGCCCACGTTCCGTGACCTTTTCACAGCGGTCTATATAGACAATCCAAGACTTACCGCTGTCGAGAATTTATTCCACTTAAATGCTAAGACTAGTGGTGAAGCCAATTCCATAGTTTCCAATTCGCCACTCACCAACGATGGTTTCCGCTCAGCCTGGAACAACTTAACTGAGCGTTTCGAAAACAAACGGTCGTTGGTGAACAACTCATTAAAAAGGTTATTCAATGTGCA
>VNKF01007018.1:5668-17012 GCA_008044355.1 Drosophila lacteicornis
CAGGGCGCGGCGCAGGGGTGCGGAGCGGTGTCTGAGGGGGTACGTCGCGGAACAAAAGAAAGGACAGGGGGCGCCTCATGTGGTTACTGCTCTGGTCTATTGTAATTCTAGCCTGATTTCTGGTCCATCGGAAAGGCGGTGGCATTGGCTGTTTGCCACGCAAGCAGCGCGGTGCGCCCCGGCTCCAGATCCCGCAGGGTGTGGACCGGGGGGCGGTGGGCAATAATTTCCCCGCCATCGCGCATGCGGAAGCGCATGTGAATGGCCGTTCCCACATGCCGTGCGGAGACAAGGGTGCAGAGCAGGGTGCCGCTGTCTTCAGGCTGTGCGGCGGCCTGCCGGGGGAACAGGACGGAGATCCGGTCCGGCCCGACGCAGATATTGGCGAGATCCTGTTCCTCCAGCCCCGGTGCGGCCATCGCTTCCACTGTCTCACCCGTGGGGAGGCGGAGTTCCGCCACGTCGTCTTCTGTTAGGAGGACTTTACCTGTCAGGACATTGGCCTCGCCAAAGGCAATGGCCACCTGCTCGTGCAGGGGGCGGTTCAGCAGGTCAGGCGGCGCGGCAAGCTGGAGCAGCACGCCGTTCTCCATAATGCCGATACGGTCCCCCGCCATCAGGGATTCTGTCCGGTCCTGTGTGAGCAGCAGGGTGCTGAGGCCAATGGCGCGTTGCAGCTTTTCCAGCAGGGCCAGCATGCGGGTTGTGGCGGTATGGTCCAGTGTGCTGAAGGGACGGTTCAGGACCAGAACCTCAGGCCGCATGACGAGCGCGCGGGCCAGTTGCCCCCGCAGGGTCTGTTCCGCAGTCAGGCCGGAGGGTTTGAGGGCGCGGCAGCCCTCCAGCCCGACAAGGGATACGGTCTCCATCGTGCGGCGTTCCGCTTCTGCCGCCGGGACCTGCCCGGAGGCCCTGAGGGGAAACAGGAGATTGTCCGTAAGTGTCAGATGCGGGAAGAGGGGCGCATGAGGCCCAAGGGTGGCCAGTCCGCGCTGGCCGGTCGGGCGGTGGGTGACATCCACCCCGCCCACCGTGATCCGCCCGCCAGACCCCGGCGCATGCCCGGCCAGAACGTCCGTCAGGCGGTTCAGGTCCTCCTCTCCGGCGCCGATTCCCAGCAGGGCCACGCACTGCCCTTTTTCCACGCGCAGGCTGATCCCGGCGTACGAGGGACGGTATGCGAGATTGTGAAGTTCAAGCGACGGGTGTGAGCCATGCGCCATAAGCATGCAACCATCTCCTCAGAGAGTCGTTAAATGACGTGTTCTTAATAAATTCAACGCGAATAGGGTTTCCCCCATGTCTTCTGATAAACTCAAGGATGTAAAGGCTGCCGGTGAGGCTGCTGCTGAAACAGCTCGTGACGAACTTGAAGCCGTCAAGGCGCATCTGGAACGCCTCATTACCAAACATGTGGTGCCCGGACTGGCCACGGCAGGCGGCAAAGCCAGCCATTTGACCGAAGAGGCAGTTGCCAATGCGCGTGAACTGGCCGATCATGCACGCAAAGATATTTCCAAGCAGACGCGTGCGCAGTCGCCATGGGTGTCCATCGCCATCTCTGGTGTTGTGGGTTTTGTCCTCGGTCGGATGTCACGCTGACGCTATCCCGTGATCTGAACGAAGGTAGCCCCGGAGTCCATGCGTATTCTTGAACTTGGCAGGTCAGCCCTGCACGCTCAGTCCCATCTTATGCAGCATATGGCTGTCCGGTTGGGAAAACAGGCAGCTTTTCTTGTTGCCGCCGCAATATTCGGGTTTTTCGCCCTGATATCCGGGCATGGACTCCTGTGGGCCCTTTTTCTGTTTACCTTCCACTGGGGGCCGGTGACTGCGGCCTTCGGCGTGTTCGCGCTGGATGTGCTCTTTGCGCTGATCTGCGTGCTGTTCGGTCGTCGTTCCTACCTGACGACCGCGGAAGTGGAAGCCCGTATTGCCCGCAACCGCTGCACGACGCAGATGCGGGACTCCATCACGCTGGCCGCCGTGACGGCCACGGTGGCCGGTTCCATTGGCCGCAGCGGCACCCGCAAAATCTGGGACGTGATGCGGCGCAAGAAGAACTGATTTCAGGCCCTCCGCCTTTGCCCATAGGTTCCATTCCAATTTTGCATTGGCGGGGGTGGATTTTTTCTGTGAATGATTGCCCAGAGATTTTGTGAGCGTGCGAACAGTTTGCATGCTTGCGAGTATGGGCATGTAATGGAACCTCCGCGTTATCCTGATAAAAGTATCGAAACCCGCCGGTCCTTCGGGCACCGGCTGGCACGTCTTGCGGCCATCTGGCGGCGCGAGATTGATGCGGATCTGCGCCGGTTCAGCCTAACGGACGCAACGTGGCGGCCGATCTATCATCTCAATTTTTCCGAACAGCCCGTCAGACAGACAGACCTCGCCCGCTCCCTGTCCCTGGAAGCGCCATCTCTGGTCCGGCTACTGGATGTGCTGGAGAAGCGCGGCTATGTCGTGCGGGAAACCGATGAGGAAGACCGTCGGTCCAAACTTGTCCGGATTACACAGGAAGGCCGTAAGGTTGCCGCACTCGTCAGCCATGCGGCGGACGATGTGGCAACCCGCCTGACCGAGCATGTCACGCAGCAGGAACTGGAAGAGTGCTGCGGGATTCTTGACCGGGTTGAACAGGCCGCGTCCGGGCAGAAAGATCTGACCGGGACAGATCAGGCACACGCACGATGAGAGTGGCTACGGGAATGGCGTCATGCTGACGGAATTCAATCTTTTTGGTGTCTTCATGGCGCCAATCGTTGTCTACGCGCTGGCGGCTCTGCCCCTGACCATGTGTGTTCGGTTCGCGCTGTGGTGGAGCGGCCTGCTGGGCTGGTTCTGGCATATCGCCCTGTTCGAAGTTTCGCTCTACGTCTGTATCCTCTGCCTGCTTATTCTGTACGTCTGATCTCCAAAAAGGCTTTTGAGTCTCCACAATGCCCCTTTTACGCACCCTGATACGAGTTATTCTGACCCTGGCGGTTGTTTCTCTGGCCATTGTGCTGGGGGTAACCCTCTGGAATGTCTACATGATCGCCCCATGGACCCGTGATGGCCGTGTGCGCGTGTATGTTGTGGACGTGGCCCCTGAAGTCTCGGGCACAGTGGTGCAGATCCCGGTGGTGGATAACCAGTTCGTGCATAAGGGAGACCCGCTGTATGTGCTGGACCCCGTGCGCTTCCGTCTGGCGATCCGTGAGGCACAGGCCCGGCTGGACGGGGCTCTGGAAGACCTGAAGCTCAAGCGTAACGATGCCCGCCGCCGTATGGGGCTGGGTGGCATTGTGTCTGCGGAAGAGCAGGAAGTCTTCAACTCCAATGTGGCGACGCAGATTGCCGCGGTTGATGCCGCCCGCGCCGCGCTGGATGTCGCCAAGCTGAACCTCCAGCGCTCCGTGCTGTATTCGCCCGTCAACGGTTATGTGACCAACCTGAACCTGCGGGTGGGGGATTATGCTACCGCCGGTCAGCCGCGTCTGGCCGTGATTGATGCGGATTCCTACTGGGTTTACGGTTATTTTGAAGAAACCAAGATGTGGGGCGTGCACGTTGGGGATGAGGCCCGCGTCAAGCTGATGGGCTACAAACCCATCCTGACCGGCCATGTGGTGAGCATTGCCCGCGGTATCAATGATACCAACGGCGTGGCCGACAAGCTGGGACTACAGGACGTGAACCCCATCTTTACCTGGGTGCGTCTGGCCCAGCGTATTCCGGTCCGTATCCATCTTGACCACGTGCCGGACAGCGTGACGCTGGCCGCGGGCATGACGGCGACCGTCAGCGTCGGGCCGGAGCCACGGGGCCGTCGGGGCAAGATGACCACCTGGCTGCAAGATCACCTCTGAGAGCGGCATGGAACAGAAGATGAAGGTTCATCGTCGCCTCGGCCTCTTCATGGCGTCATCCCTGATGCTTTCGGGCTGCACCGTCGGCCCGAATTATCAGCCCGAGCACATGAAGGTACCGGCCCAGTTCAAGGAAGCAGCGGAAGAGCACCCTGCGACCCCGGAAGAAATTGACCGCACCAACAGGGAAATGACCGAGTGGTGGGCGGCGTTCAAGGACCCGATGCTGACCCAGCTGGTCGAGCGGGCCATCAAGGGGAACTACGACCTCCAGATTGCCGGGCAGCGTATTCTGGCGGAGCGCGCCATTCGTGACCGCTCCGCATCCCAGTGGTATCCGCAGATGGACGCCAACATGGGGGCCGGGGATGTCCGCTATTCCCTGAATATCGATAACTGGCCGATCCGCCCTGGCAACCCGCAGAACCGGGCCGAAGCCTCCATGCTGACCTATGGCGCAATGGCCACGTGGGAAGTGGACGTGTTCGGGCGGATCCGTCGGGATGTGGAAGCGCATGAGCATGCTGTGGAGGCTTCCATTGNCTGTCCGAACTGGCGTCAGACTACATGCTGCTGCGGGTCACGCAGTTGCAGATCAAGATTGCGACCGACAATATCGGCGTTGCGAAACGCGCGGTGGATCTGACCAACAAGCTGTATCTGGAAGGGGTGGGGAACACCCTTCAGATCGCGCAGGCACAGGCCGAGCTGGATACGCAGATTGCCGCGCGTGAACCGCTGAAAACCCGTGTGTCTCAGGTCACGCACGCCATTGCGGTTCTGCTGGGTGAGATGCCGGGGGCTCTGGAAGATGAGCTGAAGGTGCCGCGCCCGTTGCCGACCGTGCCGGAATTTCCCGCGACCATGCCATCTGTCGTGATAGCCAACCGCCCGGATATCCGGATGGCGGAGCGGCAATATGCGCTGGCAACGGCCCAGATTGGCGTGGCGGTGGCCAGCCTGTATCCGCATTTTGTCATTCCGCTGAACTTCAACCCGAATGCCTCGGCCATGTATCAGCTGTTTCAGACAAATGCCATGAGCTGGCAGTTCCTGATGATGGCCAGCCTGCCGCTGATGCACGGTGGCAAGCTGACATCTGAGGTCCGGGCGACTCAGGCCTCTGCGGAAGCGGCACGCCTCACCTACCGGCAGGCCGTGCTGAATGGCTTCAAGGAAGTTGAAGACTCCATGGCCGCCTGGCACGATGACATTGAATATGCCGAGCAGCTGCATAAGGCGGCGGAAGACAGCGCAACAGCCAGTGAGCGGGCGCGGCGGCTGTATGGTGCTGGTCTGGTGGGCTTTCTGGAAGTGCTGACAACCGAGCGCACAACCCTGAACGCCCAGAATATGGAAGCCATGGCGCGGCTGGAACGCTTGCGGGATGCCGTGAATCTTTACACGGCGCTGGGCGCTGGCTGGAAAGGCGTCGCGCTGACCAATTCCACCCTGCCAGTTTCCCTCGAAACGCAAAACGTGTTAGCGCGGGCTTTCAAACAATGATCTGAAAGGCCCTGGCATGAGCAGTTCCACGTCCCCTTATGTTCGTCGGCTGCTCTGGATTGCGGGCTGTCTGGCTGGTGGTTTTGCGGTTCTGTGTGTGAGCGGCTGGTCCTATGTGGCCAATAGTAGCACACAGGACTCCGCGTGGGTCACAGTCCTGCGCTGGCTGCCGATTATGGCTGGCGTCATCACGGTTGGGGTGGGGTTTTATCTGCTCTATCTGCCCGTGCCGGAAGACCCGGAAGATTTCTTTCTGCCTGATGACACCGATGGTGAGCTTGAAAGAACAGACGGAAAGTAAAGACGTCCTCTATAGAGGCTGCCTGACGGTCTGATCTGCTGACGCTGGGCCTGTCTGGCGTATTGCCCCCTCCTGACGTGTCAGGCCCGGCGTGTCAGGAAGGGGGCGGACGGCTTTATTTTTTCGGCAGGCGTACGGCGGTGACTTCAATTTCAATCAGCCAGCCGGGATTGGCGAGCTGTGCCACGGCAAAAGCGGACCGGACCGGCAGGTTGGGCTGCTTCGTCGTGCCGAAATACTGGGTGTAGGCCTTCATCATGCCTTCAAAATCCAGTTGCTTCGTGCGCGGGTCCGCAACCATGTAGATGTGCATCTGCACAATATCGCCCATGGTCAGGTTCAGCTTTTTCAGCTCGCCTTCAATACGCTGGAGGGAGGCAAGGGTCTGGGCCTGTGTGTCCCCATAGGCTTCAAGGCTTTTGGGCGGCGCGGTCTTGTCCTGCACCGGCGCTCCCATGCCGCTCAGATAAATGGTGGTGGCGCCAGCGGGAACTTCTATGGCTGTGGAGATGGGGAATTTCCCTTCCCCATGCCGGACAACGCCTTCAGCAAGGGCTGGTGCGGACAGCAGGGCAGGGGCCGCGACCAGCGCCGTCAGGGCTGCTGCGGGGATCAGGCTTTTGATAAGGCGCACGTTATTCTTCCTCTACCGACAGATGGGGGCGCATTTCGGAAACGTCTTCCGGTTTCAATGTGTCAGTATAATGGTTTCCGAAATGCGTGCGAACGTAATTCACGACGTTCGCGACCTGCTGGTCATTCAGCAGTCCGGCAAACCAGGGCATACCGCCAAAGCCGTTCAGCACCACATAGGCCGGATACTGGGCGCTCTGGAGTTTGGGGTTGCCAGCCAGAGCGGGGAACTTTGCGCCAGCGCCCAGAGCGCCTTTGCCATCCGGCATATGGCAGCTCTGGCAGACATGGCGATAAATGGCCTCACCATCCGGCAGGGCCTGCATTTTACCGGCAACCGCACTCGCACTGTCCGCATGGGCGGCAACGGGCGCAACAACCGGCAGGGCAAAACCCGTGGTGACGAGAAGAGACGTCATAAGCAGAAATTTACGCATCAGGCGGCTCCCAGCGCGCGTTTGTGCAGACGGGTGACGGCATCCAGAGCGGAGAGAATGGCCCCTTCCTGCCAGCAGCCGACGTAAGAGGCATGTTCCCCGGCCAGAACGAGGCGGTTATCTATGCTGCACAGTGTTTTGTAATGGGTTTTGCGGGCTTCTTCCGTCCACATGGAACAGCAGCCGAGCGTCCAGGGAACGCGGCTCCACGCAAAACTGACGCCGTTCGAGAACTCTTTGCGATATTGGGGATGAATGGCCATGCCCTGATCCAGCGCCCGCTGGAGGCGCTGCTCCGGTGTCATGCCCGCAAAGTCATAGGCGGCGGGGCCGAACATATAGCCCCCCAGCAGCACGGCCGGACCTTTTGAGAAAATGCCATGGCTGGGGTAGGAAATCTGGCTGATCTGCTGGTCGGTAAAGCTGATGCCGCCGTAAATCTGGTCATCTTCTTCCCAGAAGCGGCGTTTGAATTCCAGACCCATCTTGACGGAGGAGGCATAGGGCACGGCGGCAATGGCGGCCTTCATCCCGTCCGAAACCTGCACTTCCAACTGGGACAGAACGGAAAGCGGGATGGTACAGACGCAATAATCCGCCTGCGCCTGCCGCACGGTGTTGCCGTGGGCGGTGTCCGTATAGGTCACGGTCACGCCGTGGTCATCCTGATGGATGGAGGAGACCTTGCAGTTCAGCGTGATGAGATCCTTGACCTGCCGGGTAAAGCCTTTGCCGATCTGGTCCATGCCGCCTACGGGCTGGAACATGGTGGTCTGCATATCCAGCCGTTCGTGAAAGGCCATCCAGGTCCACAGGCCGGATTCCATGACATCCTTGCGGGCAAAGAGGTCGGACGGGACGGGTGCGCCGTCAATCCCGCCGCCCTGCGGTTTTTCAAAACCCCGGCGCAGGGAACTGGTGTTGCCTTTGGTGTAGGCCATATCCCTGTTCAGGGCGCCCCAGGATTTCATGGCCTGACGGATGTGGACGCGCTCATCGTCTGAAACGAACTCATCCAGCTTGTGCTGGTCAATCGCCTTGGCCAGCAGTTCCGCCGTAAAACCGTTGAAGTCTGAAGCAAGTTCCCGATAGCGCACGGCCTTGCCGCCAAAGGCGCCGGTGGAGTGCAGCCAGCTATTGTGGTTCAGTTCGACAAAAGGCTCGAGCTGCACACCAAATTCCCGGCAGTAATGCAGCAGCCCCTGATGATGGTAGGGAATGCGCCACGGGCCGGGATTGATATAGTTGCCGGGCGCAAAACCAACTTTCTGGGTGGCGCCCCCCAGTTCCGTCACGGTGTCCCCCCCACGGAGGCTGATGTTGCGGCCACCGCTGCGGCTCTGAAATTCCAGAATCTGGACGTCGTACCCTGCTTTGCGCAGTTCGTAAGCTGAGAGCATACCGGCCAGGCCGGACCCCAGCACCAGAACGCGGGTGCCACGTTTGGCCCCTGTCAGCTTGGGCGGGCCACGGAAATCTGTTCCCATGGCGTGACCAAGCGTGGTCATGGCCTGATACAGCGCGGCGCTGCCAGCCAGAGTGCCGATGCGGGTCAGAAGTTGCCGGCGCGTCGGCGCGGTGGGCGGATGAGCGTGTGGCATCAAGTAATCCCGAGATGATCGCAAAAAAATCAGGCCGCATGGAAGGACGGGCATGTGCGGGGAACGATCGTGACGGTGTCAGATTATTCCTGCATCGCAATGCTAGGGCATCTGTTACGACGTGACAACATCTCAGAGGGCAACAGGCGTGCAAAATAATGCACAGGACGCCGGAGGCAGCCTGTAAGGGGCTCTGGAAGAAAAGCGGGGTGTCAGAGCTGTTTCAGGACGGCGGCCTGACGGGCTGGCAGGCGTTTTCCGGCTGAACAGGCGGCTTTGCCGCAGCGATACGGTGTATCGGGGCGGAAAGGCAACGTCTGCGGGTGTCAAACGTCCGGCCTTCCGGCCTTCCTTCCGGCCAGAACTCTGGAGCAGATTTTTAGTGGGCAAACCGCGCAAAGGCGGGGCGCGTGCGCTGCTGTTCCAGAAAGGTCAGCATCGCGGTGCGGGCGCGGCCGGCATCCTTGCCAAGGCTGATCAGGCCGGAAATCTGGCCGGGGTGGCGCAGCAGAGACCCAAGAAGGGCCTTGATGTCCAGCCCGCCATCAGGAGACAGGACGGTGCCGGCAACGGGCGGCAGGGACCGGGTGGCCGGGTCACACACCACGCGGAGGGCGGCAAAGGGCAGTCCGGCTTCTTCCGCAGCGNCGGAGGGCGGCAAAGGGCAGTCCGGCTTCTTCCGCAGCGCGGGCCAGAAAGCCGCTTTCCATATCCAGAGCGGCGCACTGGCTTGTGGTAAACAGATGCGCTTTTTCAGCCGCGTCCAGCACAACGGTGTCGCTATGGAGCAGGGCGTTCCCCCGTACCTCCGGCAGGCCCGCGCCAAGAATATGGCGCAGGGTCGGGTCACACGGATAAGAGGTGCCCCATGCCATAACGCGCTCGGGCACAAGCAGCGTGCCGGGCGGGAAGGCCGGGTCCAGCCCGGCGGCCAGCCCGAAGGACAGAAGGCAGTCCGCGCCACAGGCCGCCAGACGGGCGGCTTCACGCTGCGCGCCGGTGCGGGTGGCCCCGCTGGCGGCAATGGCCGCGTGCGGGAAGACGTGCCGGATCAGTTTTGCTTCCGCCTTCAGGCCGACAAGAATACCGGGATGGCGCGGGGGGAGGTGTGCGGGATCCGTCATGCCTCAGAACCCGAAGGCCACGCGGCGCGTATTGCTGCTTTCCAGATTGCGGTAACGCGCCAGCGCCATCAGCGGGAAAAACTGCCTGTAGCCGTGGTAACGGAGGTAAAACACCTTGGGGAAGCCGACGGCGTTATAAGGCGCTTCGTGCCATTCCCCGTTGTCATCCTGCTGTGCCGCCAGCCAGTTGATGCCACGGAGCACGGCCGGGTCATCCCGGCGGCCCGCGGCCATCAGGCCCAGAAGCGCCCACGCGGTCTGAGACGGCAGGCTTTCACCATAGGTGCCGTGGCTGCCGTCTTCATAAGAGGCACAGCCTTCACCCCAGCCGCCATCCGGCCGCTGCACGGCCCGCAGCCATTCCACGGCTTTCACAACCGCCGGGTCATCCTGTGAGACACCCGCGGCATTGAACGCGCACAGAGCGGACCATGTGCCATAAATATAGTTGGTGCCCCAGCGGCCAAACCATGAGCCATCCTTTTCCTGTTCCCTGCGCAGGTATGTCAGGGCGCGTTCAAGGACCGGGCGGTCTTCCACATGATTGATCTGGGCCAGAAAGGAAATGCAGCGGGCCGTCACATCCGCCGTTGGCGGGTCCAGCAGGGCGCCGTGGTCCGAGAACGGAATGTGGTTCAGCAGGCTTTTGGTGTTATCAATATCAAACGCGCCCCAGCCGCCATTGCGGCTCTGCATGCCGAGAATCCACTGGCGGGCGCGGGCGATGGCCTCCGTATTGGCCGGATCTCCCTCACGGTGCAGCAACATGCCCACCACGGCGGTATCATCCACGTCCGGATAATAATCATTGCCGTACTGGAAGGCCCAGCCGCCGGGTGCAAGGTCCGGGTTGTTGATGGCCCAGTCACCCTTCACATCCAGAATCTGCTTCTCCCGCAGCCATGCGCTGGCCTTGCGCAGTTCCGCCAGTGTTTCCTGCGGGGCAAGGCCTTTCGGGCCGGAGGCGGCTTCCAGCATGGCGTGACCAGAGAGCGCCGTATCCCAGATAGGGGAGACGCAGGGCTGGCAATAGACTTCATCCGCCTTATGGACCAGCAGCCCCTGTATGGCCTCCCACGCGGTGGCGGCGCGTGGGTCACTGTCCGGCACGCCAAGCGCGCGATACATCATGACGACGTTGGCAATGGCGGGGTAAATCGCGCCCAGACCGTCCCGGCCGTTCAGGCGGGGTTCAATGAAGTCAATCGCGGCCTGAATGGCTTTTTCATGCGTGCTGGCAGGCATCAGGCTCCGGGTCGGCCGTAAAAGGCTGTCCAGCCCCTTGAACACACGGCCCCAGCCGGAGCGGTAGGGACCACGAATCCAGTCCGTGACCCGTTCTGGCGGGGTGACGAACAGTTCCCGGACATGGATCTGGCGCGGGTTGATGGCGATGGGCCGGAGTGCCGCCAGCACCAGCAGCGGCGCAATGACCGTGCGGGACCAGTAGGACATGTTCCAGACGGAGAAGAACGCCTTGCGCGGCAGGAGCATCAGTTCCACAGGCATGACCGGCGTGGCGCGCCACGGCACATCCCCGAACAGAGCAAGCTGGATACGGGTGAACACATTGCTGCGCTCGGCCCCGCCATGCGCCAGAATGGCCTCCCGCGCGCGGCGCATATGGGGGGCGTTGATGTCCTCCCCCGTCGCTTTCAGCGCGAAATAGGCTTTGACGGAGGAAGACAGGTTGAACCCGCCGTCATGATAGAGCGGCCAGCCACCATGCTCCGCACTCTGTGTCCGGCGCAGATAGACGGCAATTTTCTGCTCAAGGGCCTCATCAATCCGGTCCAGATAATGTTCCAGCAGGATATATTCCGCCGGGATGCTGGAATCGGCTTCCAGCTCATACACCCAGTGCCCGTCAGCCTGCTGCTGCCGCCCT
>VNKF01007027.1:0-13676 GCA_008044355.1 Drosophila lacteicornis
TTAATATAGTTATTAATACACAAAAACAGCTGCATGCACACGCGTAGTGAAACGGTGAATTATTATTGAACACAAGATAGAAGTTTTAAATAAAACCCCGGTGGTTTATAGCACGGAATTAACACAAATTCGAGGAGCAAAACAAAAACACGACCGTTCACTTTGAAAGAGAAACGAATTAACAAAAAACGTCCCACACGGGGCTCGAACCGATATCTCCCTAGCGAGAGACGCGTAGTACGCGATTATATTGAGATATTTCGAGATGTCCAAGCATATCAGCAGGCATACTACTTTGGCAATGTAGCTCGCGTGCTTTTGATGCAGAGCGATCGACGCCAGGACTTGAAAGAAGAATTAGGAAAATTCAAGTTTTCCGTACTTTTAGTGGGCCGATCGAAAAATTATTTTTTAGCGTGGATCTTTGACCAAAAAAGATGCATAAAAAAATTACATAGATAGGTTCAACGGTATAAGCAAGGGATCTATACCAGTGGACCGCATTATTACAATAAGATCTGTGTGTGATCTTGGCATTTAATCGATTCTTGATAATTATGAGATATTAATCCGATTATGACCTTGAGTAAGCTAGAACCCTTTGATTCAAATTAAAGTAGGATAATTATTAAATTTTCGCCATTGTATACATTAATGGGCCACCCGCCACCCTCGCGGCCCCAACCATGATATACAAATTTTTTTTTTTTTATGAATAAAAAACAGCAGAAAACAAAAGCGCAATTACTAATGAATTTGAGTTTAGATATGGTCCAAATCTTAACCATTTCGTAAAAAAAGGGAAATAGATTTTTTAATTTCAAGGATGGCGTAACTCTTTTTTTTTTTATTTCGGTTCAAAGATTAATTTTACGTAAGCCTTGACGTGATGTCCATCAAGTTAGCAGGGCAACTTTGGAAAATCAAACTTTTGATTATACTATAATTTGTCGCTAATTATTCGCAAATTATTTACGGGAACAACTTTATGTTTTTAAAAAATAAATATAAAAACTGGAGCAACAAATTTTTTTGTTCCGTAAATAATTTGCGAATAATTAGCGGCAAATTCTGAGCAAGAAAGATTTTGGAAATATTAAAGTTTTCTGGAGTTGCCCTGCTAACTTGATATCAACTTAGCAAGGCAACTTTATGTTTTTAAAAAATAAATATAAAAACTGGAGTAACAAATTTTTTTGTTCCGTAAATAACTTGCGAATAATTAGCAGGACATCTAAAAAATTAACTAAAAAATTCCGCGTTTTTTTTTTTTTTTTTTCGTAAATAATTTGCGAATAATTAGCGGCAAATTATTGTATAATGAAAAGTTTGATTTTCCAAAGTTGCCCTGCTAACTTGACGGACATCTTGACGTGCCAAAAGGAACAGTATTTAATAATTTGAGCGCAATTTTTTTCAAAATTGGTATGTGATGGATACTTTTCATTTTCAAACTAGCAATGTACAGGTTAACCCCTTTCAGAATCAATAGTGGTTAGTCTAAGAATTTTTTTGTCGACCTATCTAATGGTATCTATGTATGATTTGTATTTTTTTTCTTCAATATAAATATTACTTATGAATAATTATAAAATTACTCAAAATTAATCATTATTATTAATCATTATATGTGAATAAAATTAAGTTGACTATGGAACTCGTGTTGGCTAAAAATTACTACTATCTGAAAGGTTGCTTTCCAGCCAGGATATAAATCTCAGTCTGGCCAAGGGTTCTTTTACAAGAAAATTTGTGAATTCACAAATTGATGAAATTGATGAAAAATTCCACGGGCTGGACCCTTGCGCGAAACCAAACCACGTTTCTCTTGAGGGACATGCCGCGAGATGGAGAACTCTATCATCTGAACCTTTGGCCGAGTCTAAGCTAACATCTCCTCGAGAAACCTTCGGAACCGGCCGCGCCTCCGTGTCTTGGCAAACTTAGCTCGCGTTGGTGGTGGTGCGACGGGGTTGCTCGTATGCACTGACCAGGCGAGATCTGGGCCGCACCTCAGAGTCTCCGTCGGGACAGGGTTAAAAAACTTACATTATTACATTATTCGTGCTCATTTATAACTAAATCGTATAACTAATTAATATATCCTTTATTGCTAATTAATATGGGCTCCGTACGACTTTTGAGTATCTCTTGTAATTCTAACAACTAATCTATATATCTTTCATAGCTGTCTAATGGTTCGAAACTGTCACCTAGACTGGTTCGTCACACCCTCCCCTTTCCTAGCGGGGGCGGGCAAAAACTTGACCGTCGCTCTTCATTGTAATTCTGACCTCGAACGGTGATGTTAAAGCGGCATCGCCTGCCGCGAGGGGTCGCATCCGGATTCTCCCATCGATCTCTTCGACTACGTCGCGTGTCAGCGTAACCATGCCCTCGGAGGCCTCCCATCCATCCGGCAATAGAATCCGCGCCTGCCCTTCCTCGTTGGTCCTGCGGCGATCCTTCGTTTTTACCCAGGAATCGCCTGCGCAAATGGCCAGGGGCCTGTAGCCATCGGGTGCACGTCGTCGTCATCCACATTGATCTCGTCGTCGCTCCGCTCGTTCTTGGCGGCCCACCCCACACTATCCCGGTACACCTGGTGGTCCTCACTCATGGATTCCGGTCGCGGACCAGTCCGGGTGTAGCTCGGGTGATTGGCGTTGGGGTCGCTGCTGCGTCTCGGTGGTAGGGCTGAGACTCTTCTGAATCGTTCTCGATGTAAAGAGCAATGTAAGCGACACAATCGCCGTGCCTCCTTGGGGCTCATAATCGTCATCGGCCTTGGTTCCTGGCGGCGCTGCCCGGCTGTGACCCGTCATAGTCCTCGTCAGACACTCCCTTGGGTAAAAACTCGGCTACAGTCGCTCACCTAGTGCGTGTTTCCGGCGGTGCTCTCCGGCTGCGACTCATTGTCGGAAAAGACTTCCTCCTTGCTTACCGGGGCTCTGCAAACGTACCACATTCGGAGATACATTGTAGGGGCCGTCGTTCTTCAGGCCCCACAGGACCTGACTCGGCTCTAAATGCGCTTTTTGAACGCCTTCTGCAAATTCGTCCTGCCGCCTGGATCTGTGGCCTTCCTTCAGGGACGGGCCTTCCACGGTATGTAATCCTCGTCATCCGCTCTGTGCCCTAGGTTTCCAGCTCAGAATGTACATTATTTTGTATGGTGAAACTGGCTGTGAAAAGCGCCCTATGCCCAAATAACGCATTTTAGTTATTATCTTAGAAAGCTGATCTAAAGGCCCTAGTCAGTATCATTTTTTGGTTTTTCTATATTATTAAAATTCTGCCCGTTTCAATACAAAAAGCTTAAGAGCATATCTAGTGTGAACATATTTTGTGTGAGAACGGTTTACATTAACCCAATGAAAGACGCTTCTGCTCTAGCTCATGGTTGTGACTGTACATACAAGTAAAATCAGCCCCGATAAAAAGAGCGCTCATGTTTCTATCTTGCTACGTATATTTTTACCGTTAATATATACACCCCGCCTATAAAAGAAGTTAGAAGTTTTAAAGTTAAATGTACGAAACATTGATACTATCGAATTTTTGGTTAAAAATCCTCGAGAATATCGAATGTCTAAACTGTCGTAGTTTTACCAGATCTGTTTCTATAAATACGTCTAACTGACTGAATTTATCAAATGAAAAAATCGAATCGGAGACAGCTGTCCCATACAAATTGAAATTTTCGATAAATTCAGTCAGTTATCAACTGACTGAAAAGATCGTCTAACTGACTTAAAATATATTTAGGTCAGTTGTGTTGATTCGAAACGGTGCTATAACCCGCTCTGATAACTTATATGCACCGTCTCCAGCGATCCATTTATGGTCAGCAAAAAAAAAGATACCGTATTAAGAGGTGAATTTTGAAAAATTCGGCTGTCGTGAAAGCTGCCTGGCCACCCAACTACCAAGTGTCGAATCAGTTTTCGATGGTGGCAAACAGCTTGCATTTTAATGCAATATCTTTGTTTCCCGGAGTAGAACGCTTCCGGGTCTTCCGTTGGCTTCTCCGCCAGCGGAATTTCGCTGCCATCGACATACCCAATGCAAAATGGTAATTTCTTCCATGATTCACGACTGCTTACAAAAACAGAGAGCCTTTGAAATCAGTTGTTTGAAAAGTGAGCAGACGAATTTGTTTCGGGTCGTTCCCTATACGTCTAAATATATCAGCGATAGTTTCAGTCGTTTTGCGATAGTTAGTCAGTTAGACGTATAGGGAACACCCAGAATAAGTTTTCAAAGTTTTCAGATGACACATTTTCGTATCACAGTTCGGAAAAAGAGAAAAAGTTAAAACTGAACTGATTCATCCGCATCATCCCATTCGTCGTCTTTCTTAATCGATACCGGTTTGTCTACTGCTAACCAACACAATTTATGTAACGTACATATGTTTTGAGAAAAGAAAATCTGTTTTATTGCGCCCATGCAACCACGTTTGTATTTGCGGTGAATGCTGGGAAAAGATTGTTGTCAAACATGAAAATGAAAATGCATTTCCATGCAGATATAATTGAAAATATAAAATGTCAAACATGTAACCTGTAAAAGAGGCAATATGCGATATATTCATTTATAGCTAAATAAATAAGCATATACTTATATATATACTTTCTTCCATATAAATAAATTAAAAAAAAAACATTTTTGCAACAGTTTATTTGTATCTTATAAATGGTCGAATTGGGGGAACAATTTTATGGGTTTCAGCTTTATAAATGAACTCCCTTTAAACGAATATAGATTTTTTCATGATATTCAATTTTTTTTAAATAACAAGAAAGAACTTTTAACTTTTCGCAGCGCATAATGAAAAAGTAACTTTTGACACTGGTTTTCGGCTGGGGCCCATCGTGCGAAGCTCGAAGTCATATCACCACAAAATCCCGGGCGGACATGTCGTTCTTGAAATTGTCGTTTACAAAACGACATATCTCCGCACGGAGTTCGGCGTCATATCTCCGCGGGGAAAATTTGGTGACAGCATTCTAATCCGCAAGCAGATAAAGTAAAATAAAAATTTAGCCACGCCCACTTCCGCCTCCTAAAATCATGAAAAACTTGTAACTAAGCTATTCTGATTTTTGGCTTTTAGTAAATGCCGCCATTTTGAAAACTATAAATGATACTTAAACAAACTTTCCGGGCCCTGAAAAAAAAAAACGACAACAAAAAAGCGATCGTGGCCTAGTGGTCGAACTATGGTTTCCCAAACTCCACTTCACAGTGTTCCCTCTAAGTTATCCATTCATTTAAACCCGTTGGCCGTAAACTGCACTAAGAGTACTTTGAAACGCAAATTTTGGGAAAACGCGAATTTTTCGGACTTTGTAGTAGACCGATCAAAAATCCATTCTTAGTGTGCATCTTTTATTAAGAACGAAGGATGCTAAAAAAAGAATCATGTCGATAGGTCCAAGCGTATGAGCTAGGCGAGCGATTCTTAGAAAAAGCATTAAAGATTTATATATTTATAGATAAATACATTTGTGCGGACTTCCTCTGAAAATTTAAGTAAAATCGTATAATTAACATGGAAGTTATTGAAAAATAAAATTTCTGTGCATACGTCATACATATTTTAAATCAGCTGTTTTATATTTACAATTATTTTCTATTTGAAAGACATTTTGGACAGATTTGCCGTTTCGTTTTGGAATAGCTAATTGGCGCACAGTGACCACCAACGCCGTCGCCCAGATTCTTTCGACCATGCACGACCGCCTCTTTTTCCCTCTATTAATTGTCCAACATTCTTTCCTGGATCGACAACCAGGACAACGGCCGCTTTACCGGATGCTGCTGGTTATTCTGTTCTTACCAAATGGAAATAACCACCATCTGCGTGGTGGCGGTGGATGCCGCAGCTACTCCTGCTGCCACCATATTGTTGGACTGGTGAAATGATTCGAAGTTACTTCGTTCTTGGATGCGAGACTCTGATTGTACATCATATTGATTGTACCTCATATCTTTGCTGGCATACATTTGGTTAAAGTTAGTACTCCTTCTGCGCCCGGTTCTGTCCATTGCTGAACATGTCCTTGTCCAGCTTGGCAATGAAGCTTTGCCCGCCAGACACTCCCCTTCATCTCAGTCATCAAGCGTGACATCTCATAGTGCTCATCAACGTCATAACCAAATATGACAGCGATGGACCTATTTCCATCCAGGGCTTTCTTTTTTTTTTTTCTTGTTGGACGTTGATGCACTACGGTCAGTATACTCAAGTGGCCCTTCGAAACCAAGCATGTGCTTGTTAGGGCTAGGTGTTAATAGACGCAAAAGAAAAGTATAGATAAAAGAATGCAAGAAATATAGACTACTATCAGGCAACTCGATTGCTATCTTGCATGTGTACTAAGTGGGTTAAGATTAATGCTTTTAGTTTAGGAAGACTATCTACAGATGAAGTAATTTTGTACAAATCATTATAATTTGCACATAATACTCTAAAGGGTTCATGCATTTCATATGATGTTCTGCAGTGGTGCAAAACTAAAGGCAGGTAGGATCTAGTGGTTCTACATGGTACGTGGAAATTCAACTGACCCAATAGATCGCTGCTTTCCACGTCGCCACGGATCAGGTTATACATAAAGACAATGCCTAGCATTTTTGCTAGGTTTGCTAAGGAGGGTAGGTTAATAAAGAGAAGTCTATTAGAATTAGAGGGCAACCTAAGGTTTGCATCCCAGTTTAAGCCACGAAGAGCGAAAAGAAAAAAGTTCTTTTGAACTGACTCAATGCTTTTGCTGTGGACGTCCCACTGGGGACTCCAAACGCAAGATCCATATTCTAAAATATGACGAACTAACGAGATGTATAAATTCTTCGTGACGTAGGGGTCATCGAATTCTTTTGACCACCGTTTAATAAATACAAGCACACCCCAGGCTTTATTCACAATGAATCAATAAACTCCAGCTTAGGATCCAGGCGGATATCCAAATCGTCAACTAGAGTGATCCTTTCCAGAGAGCAGCAATTCAGCGTATAGGTCGCAATCTTGGGAGAGACCCGTGAGAATGTCATCAACTTGCATTTGGAGCCATTTAGGTTTAATAAGTTTGCAGTGCACCATTTTTTGAAAGTTATTAAGATCTGTTTGTAAATCTGACTGACTAGCACCGTCCGAGTTTCCTAACAAGAAGGGAATGATTTACGGAATCAAATGCTTTACTGAATTCAGTATAGATCACATTTGTCTGCAAATTTTGTGGAAAGCCCCTTATAATGAAAGAAGTGAGCTCCAAAAGGTTAGTTGTCGTTGATCTTCGTTTAACAAATCCATGTTGGCATGGAGAAATTACTGATCTACACAGGTGCTGCAAATGGGGAGTAATTCCGTTTTCGAAAAGTTTTGGAATGGCTAACAACTTAGAGATTCCTCTATAATTGTTAGCATCCACTTTGCTACCTTTTTTGTGGAGATGAATGACGAATGAATTCTTCCAAATAAGGGGAAATTGGGATGTTTCTAAGGATAAGGTGAACAATTTTAGAAGGGGACTACAGGGCCTTGGCACAATACCTAAGCTCACAGCCTGATATTCCGTCGGGACATGGCGAATAAACCGGCTTGACACTTTGAAGATCCAAAAGAAGGGAGCTTTCGGTTAAGCTAGGACTGAAGATTAGGTTTTATTTGGGAATAGGTCTGGTTTATATCGGATGACGGAGAATAAGTAGCATACGTTTAGTGTTGACGAAATTATAAAACTATTTTCGTTCCTGCGCGAACTGAACCTTACAACGAGTCAGATAGTTTTTAAAACACTGCGCGTTAGGCACGGTGAACTTAGAACGAGCCGCTAAATAGAGAGAATGGACAGCTTGAGAACCGATTCGTTTAAATTTAGAATAGAGATTGGACTTAACGTTTTTGAGGCGAGTCAACTCTTTACTAAACCAGGGAGGCTTATTTGAGATTGACGGATAGTATAGCGGAACACATTCAGTAAAAAGGAATTCATAGCATTGTAAAAAATAACCATGGCACCCACCATGTCAGTGCACATGTAGAGATTGGGCCAATGAAAGTCAGATATAAAATTATTCAGCCGTCGAAAATCCGCCTTTCGAAAGCAGCGGACTTTCTTGGCTGCCGGATCAGACTTATTCTCCATAACAGTCCCAATATCGATAGTCACATCGAAAGTAGGATGGTATGGATCTTCGGGTAGCGCCAAGGGCGGGACCCTATCCAAGCTGACTCCTGCCGGATCAGAGACAAAGCAGAGATCGAGAAGGCGATCTAAGGAGTCTCGTACATGGTTGACTTGAGACAACGAAATGTCAAACAAGCCATCAATAAAATCGTGACGTGCAGTAGTTTAAAGTGTGTTAGATGATTCAGTTGTGGACCAAATAGCTCCAGGAATGTTAAAATCACATAGAACAATTAAATGGTCCCTATCCGAAAGTCTATTTGAGACCGACTGGATAGCGGAAAGGTGGTTCCAATAAATAGGAAGTTCCGACAAGGGGGGAATGTAGGAACAAGTAATATAAGTAAAACTACCTTTAAATGATAGCTTCACACAAAGGAATTCAACATCGCTGCATTCCTCAAAAGCTAATAATTCAGACGTAAGGTTGGAGTCAACCGCAATGAGGAACCCGCCCCCTCGCCTGGAAAGCCGATCAAGCCTGTACGTTGTGTACACAGCTGGAAAAACTGTTTCTGTGAACACAATCACCTGGGATGCAAAGGAATCCCTATCAGAATACAATTTAGGAAGCTTAATACCTAAGCCTCTTGCATTCTGATAGGAAAGAAGGAGAGAATTGGTTAGTTTTTTGGAGCGGACGTAGCTGGCACAGTGGTTTTGTCCGGCCTGGGTAGACTAATTCCTACAGACTGTCTCTTCTTTTTCTTAGCTTCGTACTTCTTAACGACAACATACTGAGGCCAGAAATCAGCAGAGCATATTCTGTTAAAGAGCTCGTCAGGAACATTTATTATGAAAGATGAAATATCCCTAGCATATGAAAATTTAAATTGTTCCACCTTAATATGATCGGATTTGGTTCTGTCTTGAGTATAGACAGTAACATCTTCAGATGTTTGAGATGGGTGAATCCGAGTGACAAATATCTGCCTCGATGGTGGTACTGCAATAAAGGCTTTTGGCAACACGGATTGGTTGGCAGTATTACCAAATTCGGCCGGTAATCCAGGCCTGTCACCCTGGGGAGCATTCGGGACGGGGATCTGTGGGGTCGATAATTTTGATTTTGACCCCCCAACGGACTCAACGGAAATGACTGGAGCTGTGGTCCCTAACGCGGTACATTCGGAGACCGAGTCTTTTCTCGCACCCGACCTCAATACCATTTGAGATAGATATATTAAGGACGGGGCTGTGCCGTGGGAGTCAGCTGTTGAGAACCTGCGTCGAGTTGCAGGGCAGCGGCCAAATGCGGTGTGTAAACCGTGGTTCTCTTTGCGCTTTGGGGACTCGTTTAATACCTTAAGGCCATTAAACTGGGTGTCCAGCGCCATGAGCACCTCATTAGTTTTACGAAAACTAACAAGAAGCACTTTAAAACAATTTTTGGTTTGCCTCGTAAAAGCCATAATTTCCCTTTCAATATCGCGACAAGCTTCACAGCAATAGCGTAGTCCTTTTGGGCTTTTAATAATTTCGGCCGCCCGGCCTGTGCAATCAATGCACTTGGCGTGTACAACATTATCACAAAGCCAGCAACCGATAATAGGGTCATTATTAGAAATAACCTTTTGGCAGGTTTTAGTTGAGCAGACAATATTGTAGGACATTTTAGTTACCAATAAGAAGTTAAGAGAAAATAAGTGTAGTTACGTGCACTAAGAGAGAGAGAGAGCGAGCAAAAGAGCGAGCTTAAGCCGACTAGCTGTAATATCGGCGTAACGGATAAAGCACAAAGAGGAATGCAAAAATAAAGATAAGCAATCGCTGCACCAAAACCAATTTGAAATTAATAATTATTTAATATTTTATATTCATAATTTATCACTGTGTGTGTGTTTGCGTAGAACAGTTGCCAAGCGCATTTTGTATGGGAATTAGTCTAAACTTCAAAGATGGATTACGCCTAAACTAAGAGCGGTCCCAACATAATTTTTATACCCAAATGTACGTTGAAACACCCCTATCTATGTTTTTTTTTTTTTTAATTGTTTGGAAGGGGCGTCTTTAATAGAAAATTACCCTTCCTATCTAGTGGAACTACCTTTTACGTCGGTGGTATCGTTGTGCCTCAGTTCTTAAAGTACATACGGCTGAGGAAGTGGCTGCCCGGATACCAGACACTATTTGTGCATATAAGCTCGCCGGATTTGGAGTGTGCTCTTTGGACGCCAGTCGTCAGTCTATCTTTCTGTACACACCGCCCGCAAGCTCCATGAAAGCTTGATCGAAATCCGATCGGCCGTGTTTTAGCCAATTGCCCTCCCATTCACGACTTCGCGTGCCAATGAATCATCGCTGGCTGTGCTATATGATCCTTTATTGTTTTATGAGTCGTCAGTCAAAGACTGTAATTTTCTTGATCCAGTCTTTTTAAAACATGTAGGAAAGCTACAGTCTATGGTAGAGCTGGAAAATAACAGCTGGAAAAAAAACATTAAACTTATACAGTAGTAAACTCAGTGATGGGTAATCAGAGAAAACATCGAACATCGATGTTTGAAAACTTCGATGTTTCCAATTTTGGTAAAACATCGATGTATCGATACATCGCCGATGACTTTGTCAGCTCTAGTCAATAGTGACCGACTGTGAGATAAAGCACTCTGACATGGACAAAACAAAATGTTGACAAATAAAGACAAATGTTGCTAAAAACATGTTAAGCAACATTCAAAAAAGTCAAATGATGCTAGGAACATGATGAGCAAAACCCAAAAATGAGGAATTCTGTACACAGCTCACTTAGGGGAATTTGACCGATTTTTTGGAATAAATCTATTTTTAAGAGTATGCCAATTGTCGATTTTTTAATTTTAATGTATTAAGAATTGATTAAGCTGTTATGTAGTAGTAGTATTTAAATACCAACTGTTAAAGTCAGCTGTTGCAACCGCCCATTGTTTACATTATGCTTAAATTTTAAGGGCACATTCAAATCAATAACTCTGCAACAGTAGAACGTAATACACTATATTTTTTTTGCAGAACCGTTTGTCCCCTCATGGTGAATAGTGGTATTTAGGATTGGCGTTCTTATTTGATTTTTTTTTAATTTTTGTGTGGACTGTGTGGAATAAAGGTTTTCCGAGGAATTTAATTATAAAACCCAGAATGGCCTCCTTGGCCAAGGAGAAACTCCTGGTTTTGGATTCAATGGTTGAAAAAGCCAAAAAAACAAAGATCGAAAGAAGAAAGACAAGCAACGGAAGAGACGATGCAATGGAAACAACGGATGAAGAGCAATTGGTCGAAAGGACAATGACCCCGAAGTCAACGTGGTCTGAGCAGTCGGAAAGCAAGCAGGTAAATAGCAAATTGGAATACAGCGGTAAGCATAAGGGACCCTTCATGGTATATGTGGATGGAGTAAAAGTAAACAACGAAAACAATAGAGTGCCGATAAAGCCGTTAGAGCTAAGCAGCATCATAGTTAACAACAAGTTGTTGGTATAATTGCAGTGCAGAAGATAGGCTTTGGGCGGTGTAAAGTTGACTTTAAGACGGCAAAGGAAGCGAATATTTTTATTAACTCGAATTTTATTCAATTTGGCTATGAGCGGAAAATGTTAAAGCATTTTTTATTATTTACCAAATACCAACCTCGTTCACTACAGAAATGATTAAAGAAATAATTCCTCCGCAGTGCCTATTGCAGAAATTATAAGAATAAATACAAGAGACAAAACAAATAAAGATATGGTTATTCCAACCAGCAAAGTTACAATTTTGTTCGTCTGTGTTAATTGTAAAGAAAATCATGAGCTTTTGCCATTCAAAAATGTATGACAGTGGAAAATTTATCCAGAACCGAAATTAAGGAAAGGTACCCTTCCTTATTTGGCAAAACTACAGTAATTGACTCGTTTGACCTTTCCGCTTTTCCCCACCTGTTTAGCAAAAATCAAATAATGAAAATGTAGTACAAAACAACACTCAGTCGACAGCAGCAAAAATACACTCTTACAAACCCTTTAATACAATTTTAAAAAATACAAATAATCGTAAATTTGGTAAATGGTTTAAAAAAATAACACGCTGACATACAAAATTTTTATTAAACACAGACAATGATATTTCTAATACAAATACAAGAACATTTCTTGAAGAATTAAATATAGGAATTGCGCAAACAAATGACAAAATTGATACATTAGAAAAAAAAAAAGCTTTAAAATTATGAATTATGACACAGACATTGAATTTATGGGAATTGGTACACTTAATCTTAATCGTAATTTGAATGTTTTTAATGTACTTTTGAATTAAGTTGCTGTAACCTACTTTCTTACGTATCATCCTTAAATGGTCTCTTCTCGATAGGAGGTGATTTGAATGCCAAATCAGCAGTCTGGGGTAATTTACTCAAAAACTAGAGGGAATTTTTTAGAAAGAGCTCTAATTAATTCCGAATTTTCATGCATCAACAATGCATGCCAACGTTCTCACCAAATCCAACCTATTCCTCAGCGATAAATATAACATTAGTAAATAGAGCCAATTACAACTATAATAAATAATTATACAATAAACTAAAAATAACGAATTGCAACCATTTCCTCATTTTAATGGATATTTTTAACAATAATTCTGAACATAAAATCCTGTGTGAGAAATTTTTTTCAGATTTTTACAAAATGCAAATTTCTACTGATGACAATCTCTACATCACAGCTAATAATATTATCTCTGGGGGGTTTGGATTGGGTTTGAGGGCTAAGGTTGGGCAGCGAAGCGTGTGTTCCTGTCGCCGCGCCAAGCTGACTCAGCCAGTAGAAGTTGGCAGTCACATGCCGACTACTGCAGACCGACCATACGTGGTGAAGAACCACATCCTGCTCGAGGTGCCCCTGCTCTAGACTAAATATGGCGGATCTAGAGAGGACAACTCGAAAAAACCCCTAATCACCGGTGTTACCGTACCGTGCCCCTGTGACGAATGGCACTACGTTAGTGTGTCTTTTAACGGTGGCTTCCGGATACCTGGCACCTCCGGTCGTACAAGTGCTCGATCCGGTGTATGAGGCTCTACCTCGGGGGATACTTCCTTCCTCATTACTCGTGGGACCAAAGCTTATGGATACCAATGAAAATACCCCAACTACAGCAGGGTGCTCTAGCAGCCCCAAATCGATTGAAATCGAACCCATCCGGGAGCCCGAAGATGCTATGGACGTCTGTTCACAAAGCTCTGGCACCGACAGCATCACCAAGGAAGAGGAAGAAACCCTTCTCGCCTCCCCCAAGGATGAAGACCTAAGCGGATCGCGTTATCGGGCGCCGCAAGGAAGAGGCTGCGCAGACACCTTGCGAACGGCATACCCATGGAGGAGGCCAAAAGGCTCGCACAGAAGCCTATGGACCCTCCAAGGGCTGTGCCCAGCAAGAGTGGCGCAGCAGCAAGCAAGAGAGGTAGATCGGCCAACACGACCCCAGAAGAGGCGTCGACTAAGAGGGCCATGTTCAAAACCGCGGCAC
>VNKF01007030.1:0-53165 GCA_008044355.1 Drosophila lacteicornis
TCTACGCGAACTAGTCTCTCAGTTTTTGAGCTATCGAGCTGAAATTTTCAGCATAGTCTTATTTCTTTAGCACGCAGTATATATGTCGGAACGATCGAAATCGGACTACTATATCCTATAGCTGCCATAGGAATGATGGTGAAATTAATGTAAAAAAAATTTTAACTTCTCTGTTTTTCAACGTATTTCTATGAATTTTGAGATATAGCAGTTTTTTATGGTTCTAGAATTACGGTTTTCATTTCATTAAAATCGGACCACTATATCATATAGCTGCCATAGAAGCGATCGGTCGATTTATATGAAAATGTAAAATTCTACATGTAAAATGTAAAATGTACAAAATACTATGTTTTTCAACATTACTTAAATGGGTCGATTTTCAATGATCCAATTGCAGACTGCAAGGGTATACCAACTTCGGTTTACCGAAGTTAGCTTTCTTTCTCGTTTTATTTTATTTAATTTCATAGCTGGGAATTTGGACAACCCAGAAATTCAAATCAAATCAAATTTAAATCATCCCTTACTGATAAGAAACTTTCCTATTGCCAAGAAAAGGTAAGAATGTTCTGAGTTGAGGAACCTCTAGTAGATACGTTTATGTTTTTTATTAAAAATCATTCTGATAAATCCAACTTGGTTACATTGATGACACCTGTTTTGTGCCATTCTATTGTTGTATTTATCCCCGCATCTTTTTCGTGCTTCGCATGGCAGCACTGACTTATTCCCCTGTGTGTCCGGCCAGATGACCTCCTGTCATCCACTGATGAACGAATACTGGCCGACATCAGTCAGCCGGACGGTGAAAGTTTTTGCTCTTTGTGCGTGCCACATCACTGATTACTGCTGTGGATTGGATCGGGGCATAAAAACGATTGATATCAATATCGGCAATGGCAATACCGAGTAACACGTGACATGTGATGTCCTGTCATTAGGTCGCTGGTAGCAACCTTCTTAGTTGCTGACGGCGTGCCAGTGTTTTATGGCTGCTGTAGCTCCTGCTATTTTTTCGGGGCATCTTGTAATTGAGGTCGTCCAATAAAATTCCCAGGCAGTCACAATTTGATGACCGCTGGCGGTGTGAATTTCTTGCCCTCATAAAATATGTAACCGTTTCTACTCTTCCAACTTTAATGTCGAGTCCTTGTGGCGCAGTTGAAGTAAGTTTCGCATTTCGTCTACGAAGTTGGATCCTGGCTGGGCTTCAAGTTTTCTGCAGAGGCTGGCAAAGAGTTCCAAACTCTGCGGGCGGGAAAGGCCCATTAAATCTAAACATTTAATTCGGCCTTATGGCTCGGGGCGTAGAACAAGCTTTATATGCAATTGTTGCCAAATACCACCGACGTTGTAAAAACCGTATTTTATTGTGGCAATTGAATGGCGAATGGGCGTGGAATTGAGTAATGAAAGGCAGAGAGGGCACCGCTTCAAATAAAATTGCCTGCGAGAGGAAATCGCAGTGGCAATCACATCTGGGTCCCCAACGGCGCTCCCACTGTCAACAATTATTATTCAGATACGTTTTTTACAGCACCCAGTGCTTGCCTTTTGGCAGCCGGCAAACTCAATGCCAAGAGCGGGGAAATGGCTTGCTAAATGCTTCATTTTCCGGATCGGGCGGCACCCAACCCCACAAATGGCCAATTAATCAGAAATGGGATCATAAATCAGGCAAACGTCGTTGCAAAGTGGCTCTAACTCGATACCTAGAGAAAAAGTAAGGTTTTCGTTAAGGAACAACACGTGTGAATCCCTAAGCTTTTTATAAAAATTTTGAAATTTAGCTTGTACAATTTTTACAGATTATTAAATTACAAAAATAATTGATATTCAACTTTGAATTAACACAAAGCGATTTGCATCGCCAATATGACAAAGAAACTTTCCTGATGCTTTATAACCTAGAAGTCTTGAAATGGTTCATATATTTCCATAAACGTTTACACTACTCTGATATTAAGCTGCATGTTTTTAAAATATTACAGAAATCATTAGGACTCTTAAATTGCTCAAAAGAGTGCACAACACTATGCTACAAAATGTAACTTTGTAAAAATAAACAAATTTCAACATAAATGATTTTTGAAGTGTTTTTAGACATCGTAATTACACTTACTTTGTATTTGTATTGCCTAACCAGATTTTCTGTTAGAAAATCAATGAACAAAAGCTAATATTTTACTTCTTTGCTTTCTACCAATTTTAATATGATTAAAAGGAAGTGTAATCACTTTAAGAATTCTAATAATTATTTAAATGTATATACATATATTCCTTATTAGTATCACCAGTCGAGTCGGCTTAGTCATGTCCGTCTGTCAGTCCGCCTTTTAATTTCACCTGAAATGCTTTTGGTAGCTGTTATTTCACAGTCGGTCACACTCGACTGCATATTTTTATTTATTTTATGCATTATAAACCCATAAATACAAGTTTCTAAATAAAAACCTTCTTAAATTTGCACTGCTCTCTGTAGCTATTTTTCAAGAAATAAGTATAAGCGTGTAGTTACTTTTGTTTAATGTTTAACCGTAACAATACAATTTAGATAAATTATCTTAAAGTTGGCTAACTTCTTTTAAAAGCTAGACCTGCATTTTTCTCTTTGTGTATTTAGCCAGAGGGCCAGGACTTGTTTGCTATCTGTCGAAGCCCAGCTGACGCCTGGGAAAGTTTTAACTCGGCAGCTTTTGCGCTTATCATTGGCCGCCTCCTGGGGTGAAGGGTCAACGGGTTGGAATGGCCTTTGTGTCTCACGCTGATAACCAGGGAGTTTCGGTGCACCTGTCCAGGATGCCGCCTGACTGCCTTTTGACATCTGTTTGCCAGGGAATGGGACTGTGACTGGGAATGAGAATGGGAACGGGACAGGGTTCATTGAATTAAGATCTTAATTGCTGCAATAAATTCGTGCAAATTCTGCGCTGCTCAGCTGAGCAAAGTTCCCACAATTTGTGTAAAAAATGGCGTAATTGGCGTAATTAGGCAGCGTTTTGTAGTCTCTTTCTCGCTGCTTATCTCGGTCTCTTTCGGCGCCGCTGTGTGACTTTCCTATTATGCTATTTTGCCATTTGTTATGCTAATTGTTCGCCTTTGTGTGCCATTCGCACTTGCTGTTGTTGTCGCTCTCGCTCTCAACTTGACCCACAATCCGGGCCACGGATAACTGTGACAAATCGTCATCAATTCAGGCAACTCCTTGGCACTTCCGTTTCCGCCTTTCCGCATTTCCGTTCGCCCCTTTTCATGCCGTCGCTTGGTGCCATTAGGAACCCCTTGACGCCAGGTGTGTGTGTCAAAGGGAATCCCATGCCATCACATATCCATCGCATCCACCTGGCAACCACAGCAGCCGACTAATCATGATTAATTTGCATCAATTTGGGCCACAGCTATTTTTAGACATTCGTCACTCGCTGCACTGTCGCCTTAGTCGCTTCGAGTGGGGTCTTTCGTTACCTCTAGGGAATGCCAGCGCGGCTTACTCGGATTTCGTCACTGGAATGTGGCACTCAAGTTTGTCGAAAGCCGGTCTGAGTTTTACTTATTGGCTAACTTTTAAGTCGGCCCAAAACCCATAAGATAACTCACAAAAAAAATTGATTGACGTATTCGATATCATATCCATTTCAACAGATAAATTGGCATATGCTAATAAAATATTTGATTTTTTCGATATTCTACACTATTCTTAGTGCCCTCGTTTAAGGAAATATGAGACCCTAACGCTTGAAAGAAAATTTACATACATAGGAAAGGGAAAGGCTTGTTTCAACTTTTTGTATTTAACTTAAAATATTTTTACTGAGCGCATGGTTGGTAATTGAATTGAATTAATTGAACCAATGTATGCCCATTCAAGCGAAAAGTGTTGTGTATTTTCTAGGGCGGCATCATATTCAGACATCGATGTGGAAAAATAAACAGTTGGCCATTTTGTTGTCTAAAAAATCCCTTTCCTTTTGGCCAGCAAGCCCAAGCTAACCGACAATGGTGAAAGGGTTGTGGGAGTCCCGGCATCTGGTCAGGGCAGACGAAAGGAGCAAACTTCAGACAACTTGAGAGACACGCTTTTCGTTACAAAAGAAAATGTTTTTATTCCAGTGCCCTCAAAAAAAGGACACTCCCAACGGGATTAGAAAACTATGTTTAATTGTGTATGCATGGGTCGGTGGCGGGCCTCGTGCACAAACGTCTTAGTGCATAATCGAGTGTGTGTTTTCGTTAGAAAAACCTTTTCGTTCTCGGGACATTTGCTGATTCAGCGAATTCCCGGGTTCCTTCTGATGAGATTTCACTTCAGTTTGATTTATGGGTATCTTTTTTTATTCTGGCGCCTCTTTGGATATAGCTTTAAGCGCCGCGCAAGTTCCATTTAAATAGCCAGTAACGGAAGTCCTGATTTTGCTTTACCCACAGACCGCGCCGACGGAGGGACCTATATACACAATTAGCCACAGTGGATGGGTCCACTGAATACGTTTCCCAGAACTTCCGACCCGCACACGGAAACCGCAGCAGCAGAAGCAGAAGCAGGAGGAGCACTCGGCGAATTCTTCCCCGGGCGAGGACCTAAACACCCGTCAAACAAACACAGGCCGCCGCAATCCAGATGTCGGACAGCATCTCCTTCGAGTTGGGCTCCGCCTCCGACCGGCCCCCGAACAGGTTCCAAGTGAACCCGGTCAATGGCAACAGTCGCAAGTCGCAGGACGGGTTCGTACCCGGTTCCGGATCCGGAGACAGGGATGCTGGAGACGACAATGTCCCGCACGAGGTCTACCGCCGCCTTACAAACGCCGAGGGCGAGCTGCTTGAGGACGACACATTCGATGCGACACAAATGCTAAACCAACACAAGCCCAGGCTACAGAGGTGAGTCAGAATGGGTTGTGGTGGGATGGGTTTGGGGATAGGTTGGGTCAGGGGTCAAGCGACATCAGGCAGCTGGGAGAGGGAAGAGATCTACACTTGAAATCAAAAACATTATTTTGTATAATGTTAAGTAAGATATGTTTAATGTAAAATAATTGTACGCTTGACTTAGTTTGTAGCACCGGGATAATACGAAAATAAAATTAGAATTAAATAAAATAAAATAATTATTGTGAATGTTTTTGATTATTTACGGCCGGTATCTACTTTCCCCGTACTAATTTTATGGCCAGATTATAGTATAAATGTGAAAGCTAACATTGAGAGGAACCTAGACTCCCCGTCAAACCTTTTTCGGCTCGGCAAAAGTATAGCTGATTTTTGATATCTAAGAGAAGAGACTAACGTCTGTTTTGAGTGGTTGAGATAACCAAAGCAACCATGTGGTTGCGCCTTACAGCGCTATTCGGTGTTTCTGGCAATGATCGATAATTAACAGCTCAGTTAACATAGATCTGTTATTCTTATCCGTTTAGATAAATTACAGGAGGGTAGAAAACTGAATAAATAAATAAATAAATAAATAATATAAATAAATAAATAAGAAAGTAGAAAACTACTATGTATAAATTTAAATATTTGGGAAGCTTAATCTTGTAATCATAGATAATTTAATTATTTATATCTCGTTTAAAAATATGAATATGAATATAGGCTAAAAAATATGCACCAGTATTAGGTTGAGCTGATAAATATAGTTAATATTTCGTGAAAAGTACACACTTTTTCAAGATATTTTGAATAAAATTGGTACGGAAAAAGATTGTGCTAAAAATGTCAAATATAAATAAAATATTTAATAATATAATATAAGTGAGCTTTTTAAAAAATGAAAGCATTTTTTCAGTGCATGCCGGGTTGACAACGGTTGCGGTTTTTGGGACCTGTCCTAGCCGACCTTTTCCTTTGTCTATTGTGCCGGAGAATGGAAATTTGTTGAATTTTTCATTTTCTGGTAATTGTTTAGTGTTTCATCAAAACAAGGATTGCTTTTGTCGCCTCCTATATTTTGTCCCCGCTTAATTATGGCGTTAACATTCCGCCCTTGTTCCATCCGGTCACAAAGGAGTCTGCGCCCAAATGAGGACACGGAATGCCTAAAAATGCCTCAAGAATCATCGCTCCAACGGCAGAGTCCTTCGAATGAATAGCAACGTTAAAGAGGCCCAACGGGGCCCAACTTGAATATCATTTAGCTGGAATATGGGCGACATGCAGATGAGATTGATATCCTGAAGGGGCCGAGTGGAGCGGAGCGCTAACATGCCGGCTCGACGCGATGCCGGTTAATCATTCACGCCACATTTGAGGCAATTGTAATTTTCAGTCCATCAGTTTCCAGGCCAATCATTCAAAATTGATTAAATTCCGTTGGATTCCATGATGTTCCTGGTAACACAACGAATCGTACAAATGGGCAAGGGTTTGCCGACCTGCGGCCGGTTCAACACTCGCCGGCAAAAGGTTCAACACTCGCCAGCAAAAATCAAACAAAGCCACCAATCACAGATCGTGGTAATAACCATCATTTACGCTTGTGCTCCCCATTGGCAAGTGGACAGCCAATTTGCATAGTCCTGTTGATTCCGATGGCTCGGCTCCTTCGCCTTCACCGAAAACACTATAAAATGTCCAATTCGATATGTCGCGTGACATTGGGTGGCCGGTGTCTGGGTCTTCTTTGTGTCCCAGCCTTGCCGAGTTATGATAATGAGGCTTATGAAAATATTATGGCCCCGTTTATTGCCCAACCCCACTTTGAGGACTTCGAGAAGCATGCCACATCCTGCCAAGTGGGGGAGCCACGGCAACTGTTCTTCGATTACGAGGAAAGCGCTTTATGTAAAAATGCCTTTTAATCGGCTCAAATTGGCAGCCGTCGAGGACAGAGTTCCTGCATAAATTAATGATAAGCCATCTTAAGGGGGCCTCCTTGAGTTTAAAGCGACTCCCTGAGCGTTCCCAGATTGATAATTAATTCCTGGATTTTCTCCATCGCACCGCCAGCGACTGCGTCACAAATTAAATCAATCCCATTGCCATATAATCGATTGGATCATCATTATGGGTGCGCTCCACGTTCGGGGCTGCCAAGTAACTCGAAGAGCCGAGCAGGCATTCGACGCAGCAACAGGGGCTCACATAAATTGCTCTGCTGACAACGGAGCATATATCATATAAATATCTTGGGGCCATTGGGCAAATACTTTTGTCGAATTGGAAGGAGCGGCGCATAAGGACTCGACAGAAGGATACTTGGTACTTTGTCTCTAAGCAGCTACTCATTTATTACAACTCTTGCCTACATAAAATATCTAAAAATTAAAATATAACCTTATTCAGACTTGAAAAAATTATTATTTCATTAATTTGTAATTATCTTAAGATGTAGTGAGTAGTAATCAAATTAAATATCCCTTTTTGCAAATACCCGAATCAGAACAGATTAATATTTTAATTACTTACAATTATATGCACCCAAAAAAAAATCGTCATAAAAACTATACTATTCTTACATGAGTTCTATACTTTAGAGTATTACAAATTTCTTAATAAGATGCTTATTAATTTGATACTACGAAAGTATCAAAACTATACTAATCTGCACCAAGACTTGACAAAAAGCACTAACGCGAAAATCATTAATCTCTAATTTCCAGCTAACGCCATATGTTATCGAACTATCGTTTAAAAATATTACTCGATAATACACAATTGACACTATAGAGTATAAAATCTGTAATCATAGGTATACATTTGATATCATTAAGTATTAAATCTATACTAAACTCACTATACTGCTTGAGTATATTTTTAAGACAACGCGTATAAGGGCTAGACTCATGAAGGCTAACTAAGAATCCATAATTTGTTGGCTACCAGTAGATTACGGCTTGTCTTTCTTATGATAATAATTGTGGAATAAATTACTTGCAGTCCTAAAACTTATTAAATTAAAGCTTGTTAAACTTAAAAACCAAAGTGAGTAGCTTCACTTTATAATTAGAAAAGTGTTAGAATACCTTACGGAATGTTTTGCTCATTTTCGCCCAATAAATATCTCAGTTGATCCTAAGCAGACATAGTAGTTACCAAGGAGCTCGCGCATGGCTCGGTTAGCGGGTGCAGCCAGCAGGGTGTCGGGATGTCAGGATGCCGAGATGCCGGGATGCCAGGATGTCAGGGGCTCAGCCATGCAGCACATTATCGCCCCCGAAAAAAGCCAGCGGGAATAAGTGCGAGGTCGCGTGGTTGAACGGCCTGCTAGGCGCGTGGGCGTGTCCTGGGGCCGTCTGATCCAGGCTAGACTGGTGCTCTGACAGACTAACGGACGGGCATCCTGGCAAGCAGCATCTGGGGCCTCGGCACAATGAGCGGCAATCAGAAAGTGCAAGTTTGTGTTCGAAGGCGAGCGCACAACTAAATCGAAACGAAATAAATTCAATTGAATTCCGTTGAACAGAATTGGCTGATAATGAGACCTATTGGCTGTGGGTTTAAAATTGAGTCCTGGTTCACTGGGCGTGTCAAGTCGATTGGCTTTTTATCTAATCTGGGCCTTTTGTGCAACTCCCAATTAAAGTGGTAACCATGGGGAAAATTGGGGAGCGGGTTGGGTTAAGTGTGAGTTCTGTAAGAATAATGAGCATGTCCTTTGTTTTTTTTTTATAACTTTGCAGGCAATCCATCAAGAGCAGCTTCCGCGACAAGGATAAGCCGTCAAGGTTCAAGGATCTCCAGACGACAACCCGCTTCCAGGTAGACCCGCAAAATGAGTCCGACGAGTCCAACGACTCGCAGGAGGAGCGCGAGCTGCTGGACAACGAGTACGACACAAAATATGGTAAAAGTTTCCGGTCAGTTTGCATTGCTCCGTTCAATTTACACAGGGAAAAAATAGATGGTATAACACTTTTAAAATAAATTCTATCGCTAAAAAAAGAGCTTCTTGAACACTCCTGGTCCATAACTATATGCAATTTAAAAAGAATTAATATACCAAATATGAAGGGTAAAGTGCTTAAATGTTACTTTAAAGATATCAAACATATAATATAAACAGCGATTTTTATAACCAAGTGATTTAAGATAGATAAATAATTTATTATTCAAAACTATATATTTCATTATTTAAAAGTAATTCGAATTTCGTAATGAGTCTCAGTGCAATTTTTTTCCTGTGTACCCTCTGATGCGCTGTCGAATCTGCCGGATTAAATCCCATCTAAATTCCCACAGGCACTTCACGCGGGAGGCGTTACCCCGCCTGGACAACTACCGCAACATGATGTCCATCCAGGCTGCCTACCGTCCAACGCTCGACGAGCTGCACAACGCCACTCTGACGGGCAAGGTGAGTCCGGCACCACTGCGCGCCGCTCCTCATCCTCTTCAGGTCCGGGCCGGGATCGGGTCAACTAAATGGATATTAACGCGGAGGTCGTAAACGCGCCGCAGGGCAACTCAAGGGCCACAAATTACAATTTTGCAGGGCCCATAAAATAACAATACTCGGTGCTTTACGAGTTCCAGGCCGGGTCACAGTCAAATTTAAATATATATACTTAAACGCCCCCACGAAAATTCGGGAAAGTTCGATATGTACTCGTAGCCCGTAACCCACAGTCCGTAACCCGTAGCCCGTGAAGTGACCCGGACCCGGCAGTGTCAATCGCTCTTCGACAGAGTGTCGCCCCGGCTCAGGCGAAAAGGCATTGGCGTCGCAGGCACATGAGCGTGACTGCGAATGCCATCAGGACTTAAATTGGTCGGTCGTTGGCACTGCAGCCGGGGAAATCCCGGGGAAGTCCCTGGGAAATTGCTTGTCAAATGCAATATTTGTAGACGGGGAGCTACCAGCACCAGCTCGGAATATAGTACTCTTCGGCAGACTTTGCCGATTAAATTTGACTATGCAGAGTAGAGAGTCCACTGACTTCGTTTGACTTTTCACTTTTAAGCACTCTCCGTGAATCACTTTGAAAAGTTTTCCAAAGCAAAGAACAAGTGCAACGCCACCAATTGACACTAATTGATTTCCACACTCTTTCGCCTAATTGTTTGTGGCTGTCGTCTCACAATTGGCTGCGTAAATGGCTGTCAATAAGAGCGAATAAATTGTTATGGGTTGCAGCTTGAGAAATGGATGCCTTGCCCAATTCCGAAGTTTAATCCATGATGCAACTTGATGAGAAATTTTCTGAGCGAGACTTGGTGTATTAATTAAGCAAGCTTCTCATATACTATGACAACAGATCTCTCAGTGTCAACTGGGCATCTTGGAATAATAAGCAATTAAGACTGGGTCTCGTTAAAAGTGCAAGGTTCACGGGTTCAATTGGCTCAACGGGTGCTGCGGTCTCGGGGGCGTATGATTAATCTATTAATAATGTCATGTCTGAGGCTCTTGTCGGAATTCCCGGTGGCTGATGCCATCCATTTCCTGGCGGGTACTTTTTTTAGCTTGACAACAGAAAAGAGAGAGCCTTTAAATTCCCTGTTTCCTGTTTCCTCCCTGACCCAAAATTACCAAAAGAATAGACAGATATTTACCCCACCTGCAGGCGGCGGCTGTTTGGCGAATCATTTATCAACACTAGACAGCTTTATTGAAATTTTCTCAAGCACCCATACCCTTTGTGTTTGACGCCCATTCGTACACTGAGATAGAAACTTGAAAGGTTAAGGAACTGAAGTGGAATTATAACTTTAAAAGCCAATCGGGGGTGCTACAGAAAGCACTAGGCTTTGGAAATCACTTAAAAAGACGTCCAAAAGTATGTTACAAAATGTGTCATCGTAAAGATAAACACCCTTTCACTGATTTTAAAACTTGAAACATTTTATTGCAACGTTTAAGGCACCGTTTAAGGTGATTTCAAAATCATAGTGATTTCTGTGGCATCCCCGAATATAATAATTTTAGCTTTAAGTTTCCATGGATCCGATTGCATTGAATTTATATGGACTTAAAGAATATATCTTTTAAATCTGTATAAATTAAGCAGTAAAATAGGGCTTAAGCAAGTTTTTTCCTCGGTGCACCCACAGAACACGCACAGCTTGACGCGCAATCAGGACCCCGAGTCGGCCATCATGAATGGCATCTTGAAATTCGGCTGGATCAAAGGTGTGCTCGTCCGCTGCCTGCTGAACATCTGGGGCGTGATGCTGTTCCTGCGGCTCAGCTGGGTGGTGGGGCAGGCGGGCATCGTCGAGGGCTTCGTATTAATACTGACAACGACCGCTGTCACGACCATCACGGCCTTGTCGATGTCGGCGATAAGCACTAATGGTGTCATCAAAGGAGGTGAGTGTTACCCAGTCCCAGTCCCAGCCTCAGACGCTCTTGTGGTCTCTTTTAAATGGCTCTAAGTGCTTCTCTGACACGCTCGCCCACCTAGGTGGCACATACTACATGATATCCCGGTCGCTGGGCCCGGAATTCGGTGGCTCCATCGGTCTGATTTTCTCGCTGGCAAACGCGGTGGCCTGCGCCATGTACGTTGTGGGCTTCTGCGAGTCCATGCTGGCCATGATGACTGCCTTTGACTGGTCGATCATCGATGGCGGCGTCCAGGACGTGCGCATTATCGGCTGCGTGACCATCCTGCTGCTCCTGATTATCGTCGTCGTTGGCATGGAGTGGGAGGCCAAGGTGCGTATCCTGAATTTACATTAAAACGAATACTTGGCCAATTAACGGGTTTCCCTAACGCTGACCAGGCGCAAATCGGATTGCTCATCATCCTGCTGGTGGCCATTGGCGATTTTGTCATTGGCAGCTTTATTGGACCAAAGAGCGATTTGGAACTGGCCAAGGGCTTTCTGGGCTACAATGGTGAGTCTGGATACAGCCAAATGATGGTTTGTGGCCATTAATAGAATTTCATTGCAGCCACTGTGTTCAAAAATAATCTGTTTGCGGACTATCGCCAGGAAAAGGGCGGCATCCAGCATGATTTTTTCTCAGTATTTGCCATTTTCTTCCCAGCGGCCACGGGTATATTGGCTGGAGCCAACATTTCCGGTGATTTGAAGGTTGGTTGGATTATACTGTTAGTGGTATTTATCTTAAACGTATATTTTCTATCACCTTCTTTCTAGGACCCCCAAAAATCCATTCCAAAAGGCACGATCCTTGCCATCATTATCACAACAGGAACATATTTAATCATGGTCCTGCAGTGCGGTGCCACAGTGGCTCGCGATGCCACTGGAAATCTGACGGATGTGGTCAATGGCTCCTATGCATTCCTCGACTGCCAGCCTGGTAAGTAATTATACCCTTGCAGGGTATTATAATTTAAGTCAGAAGTTTGCAACGCAGTAAAGGAAGCATCTCCGACCCCATTGCACCCAGAAATATTCATGGACTAAAAAGCTGTCAAATTGCCTAAAATTTTAGTCCATTTGACCTAAAACGGAAGTCGAGGCAGTTATTGTCTAAAAATTGTCCAAAATGCCATATTTTTAGGTAATGGAAACTGGCCTAAATTTGAGGCAAGATTTGTCCAAAATTAAATTTATTGAATATTTTTAGGCAATACTATATAAGCCTAAAACTTGATTACTATATAATATTAATTTTGTATTACTACAACCATTTAAAATAATAAAGGTGAATTCCAAAATGCATACAGTATTTATTTTTACTATTGCAGTAGAGACTTGCTACTTCCGTAGCACAAACATATATAAGAATGGGACGTAAACCGTCACTCCATGACAAGGATGTTAGAACCAGTTAGGAATTGAATGGACACACGCGAGAGAAAATTTTTAGGCATCCTATTACCTAAAATTTAGGTAACCAATGGCCTAAAATGGAGCTCTGTATACTCTGGTTGCACGATTAAAGGGGCTTCAATCCTTACAAAATTTTATTATCTTTAAATTTAATTTTTTTTTTAATATTTAATTTATTTTAACTAAATTTATTTTCATTTTGTTCTCACACATTCCAGGTGAATGCTTATTTGGGCTCCAAAACTCCTTCCAGGTGATTGAACTGGTCTCTGGCTTTGGTCCCCTGATTTACGCTGGTTGCTTTGCCGCCACGTTGTCCTCCGCCTTGGCCAGTTTGGTTTCGGCCCCGAAAGTTTTTCAGGTGAGAAACGACCCTACATCGCCTTTAACCAGAGATTATGGTGAGTTTTATATTGTCTGCAGGCTTTGTGCAAAGACGAGTTGTACCCGAAGATCGTTTGGTTCGCCAAGGGCTATGGCAAGAATAATGAGCCAGTTCGTGGCTATGTGCTAACCTTTATCATTGCATCAGCGTGAGTATTTTATTTTATTTAATTATATTTATAGTCCTTAAACAATTAGATCTATAGTTAGACTATGGGGGCTATTTACATTATGAAATAGATCAAATATATTTTACTTACGAGTCTCCTACTTGCAGCTTCATTTTGATCGGAGAACTGAACCTGATTGCCCCGCTCATTTCGAACTTCTTCCTCGCCGCCTACATGTTGATAAACTTCAGTACCTTCCATGCCAGCCTGGCCAAGCCGGTGGGCTGGCGTCCGACCTTCAAGGTGAGTTGGGAGCAGGAGTATCTGTAGGCATCCCTTATCCAATCCCCTGCTTTAGTATTACAACATGTGGCTGAGTCTGCTGGGCTCCGCTCTCTGTGTGGCGGTCATGTTCTTGATCTCGTGGGCCACCGCCCTGATCACGTTCGCCGTGGTGCTGGCGCTGTACTTAATCGTGGCCTACCGGAAGCCGGACGTCAATTGGGGCTCCACCACGCAGGCGCAGACGTACAAGAACGCTCTGATGTCGGTGCAGCAGCTGAACAATGTGGAGGAGCACGTGAAGAACTATCGGCCGCAGATCCTGGTCTTGTCGGGGCTGCCCAACACCCGGCCCGTGCTCGTGGACCTGGCCTACATGCTCACGAAGAACCTGTCGCTGATGGTGTGTGGCCACGTGCTCCGGGGCTCCAGCTCCCAGAAGTACCGGACATATCTGCAGGAGCGGGCGGGCAACTGGTTCCGCAAGCACCGCGTCAAGGGCTTCTACGCCCTGGTGGATGGCGAGGACTTCGAGTCGGGCACTAGGGCTCTGATGCAGGCCACGGGGATCGGGAAGCTCAAGCCGAACATCATCCTGATGGGCTACAAGACTGACTGGCAGACGTGCGAGCACAAGGAGCTGGAGCAATACTTCAACGTGATGCACAAGGCGCTGGACATGTACCTGTCGGTGGCCATTTTGCGTGTTCCGCAGGGCCTGGACTGCTCCCAGTTGCTGGGATCCCAGGATGGCTGGAAGACGATCGCTGATGTGCCGAGGACCCTGCAGCCCAACGAAAGTTCTGCTGACTTGCAGGCGGCGGACAGCAGTGCCCGGAATGGACTGGGGGGCAGCATCGACTCCTTGAGTCACAATGTCTCGCAAGGTAAAGAGGATCTGCGATTCGGCATGATTCCAGAACGCTGAATAGCCATTATAACAAAATTATAATTCTGATTATATCTTGCATGTGTCTCTCCCCCAAAATCCACCTAAATCCGCACCTGCCTAACCGCACAATCAAATCGCACCCTCGCACCACGATTGCAATCCCGTAGAGGACCGCAACCGCAACGAGCTGCTCCACAGCGAGCAGAACAGCCTGAAGATAGTCAAATGTAAGTAGCATGCCGGGGCCAAAGGGTAAAGATGAGGTGGACCTTCGGTAGATACAATTGGGATGCCTACTCTCACGCATAAATTTCACATCAGTTTTTATATTAATTTAAACAACGTACAATGTTATATCGAACATTAAGCTTTAGGTACACAACCACTGCTAATTATTTATCTAATTTACGAGGAAGATTTTTCATTTCATAATGCCCATTAATGAATAAATTAAAATTGATTTACAATTGATCAAGCTGATATGTTACATACTTCAAATGTTAACTTAACAGTCTAGTATTTAAATACCAACTGTTAAAGTAAGGTGTTGCAACCGCACATTGTTTGTTTACATTTTGCTTAAATGTGAAGGGCACATTCAAATCAATAACTATGCAACAGTAGAATGTAAAACACTAAAATTTAAAATTAATATTTATTTTTACGGGATATACTTCGTGTAAATATTAATATGTTTCTTGATATGTGCGTCAATTTTTAAGAACTTGTAGTTGTAGCAGGTGATGTTTTCGTATAGGTTTCGAAAAAAAAGATCAATTTTGAAATGAGTTTTAAAAAAATTTTAAACTTTGTAAAGTGAGTGCTTATATTCATGTTGTAGAGTCATTAATTGCGAATTCAGAACATCTATTTTCAATGTGCGCTTCCTGTAACTTTTCGCGTAATTAAATTTTTAGATCAATACCTTTTGTATGGCAAGGCTATTTTGCTTACCAGATGGGCAGCAGTTTTTGGTTAGATTGTATCAATGAAAACGATAGAGAATCGTGATTCGATCTCGACGAAATATTTGGTTAAAAGAGTATAAATTTTAAGTTTACAAAGTTTTATGCAGATATCTCCAATGAAGAGTATAAAATATAGTTGTCTGATCCGGATAATTTTCATTCATATATAATTACTATTGGTAAAGATTCACATTGATATCTAATAAATTGCGCGAGTTAATAATGCTTTCCCAAAAATTGGTCAAGTTTCCCATAGTGCAAGGGAATAAGTTTGAAAGGTTACCCATACGCCACGTAGGCCCCTTGGCATTTGCAACAATAGTTTCTTAAAGACGCTGAGAGTATGGCAATCAATTTTACCTTGAACAGAAGGTTCACCCAACCCAGAACCCCGAAACTTACCTCGAACCCCACCCACAACCCACCGTTCACCTTCGTTTCTTCCGGGGATTTGGCGAATCGCAGTGCGCTTCAAGCAGGGCCTTCGGAGAATGCGCTCGTGGCCGGGTGCCGGTGCAGGTGAAGTTGTGTTTTTGCCCAAATTCTTGCGTGTCTTAGGGTGCTTGAATGGAATGTGAAGTTGTTGTAGGCTGAGTAGGTAAATATGAATATGAATGAACCACACGCAGATGCCACTACCGCACACCCAAAGAGTCGCACGAGACTACCACGCATGTCAGCTGCATGAAAGCCTGCCAATCAAAGCCATAAACTTTCCAGCAAATTAACGACACTTAACGGCTAAAACTAACCTCAAGTTCTGGCCGAGCTGGAGGTCCTTTCCGTACCGACAGCATCTGTGCCTCGCCGGCAAAACCTTTTTCCGGCAATCTGCCGCCTGGAAATTAATGCAATGCTCGTAAATTTGAATTTTAAATTATCCTCGTACAATGTCCAGGAGCAGACAGAGAAGCTGTGGCTCCTCCCGGCGGGGAACTGGATTTGGCATTTCGACTCGAATCCCGCTACCGACACGGGCACACGTGGCCCAAGAGGTCCTCGGGCTGTTTGTCTTGAATATACGTATACATAGCCGCAAAATTGAAAAGTTGTTGGGCTGCAGCTCTGCCTAACCTTTTTTGCCTGTGCATGTCCGGAATGAAATGTTGTGGCTGCGTCCCAGTCTCCTTTATTCTTTGTTCGTCTTTGAAAGTCTCGCATTAAATTGCCCCTCGCCTACCCGATTTAGCCTCCAGCACGAGCGACCTGTCCTTCATCGCGGGCAATCAGTCGAAGGATGTGTCCGGGATGCCCGATCCCCTGGACGCCAAGTCGGCCAATCTGGTGGTAAGATAATTGGATATTGACTACTAGGAATCCCTTTAATTATGCTGTGCAATCTGCATGCCACAGACCAACTCGCTGCGCAAGTCCAAGCTGAAGCACGACGATCCCGCCTCCCTGTACAAGGGTCCAGGCGGCGCGGAGCTGCCCAAGGAGGTGCTCACGGACCTCACTCAGTTCACACGGAAGCGCAGCCACGCCGTCATCGATGTCTGGTGGCTGTACGACGACGGAGGACTCACCCTCCTGCTGCCCTACATCATCAGCACCCGACGCACCTGGCAGTCCTGCAAGCTGAGGTGAGCATACTCGTATCGCCAATTACTGCGAAATTGTTGTGTTGTCTGCTTTATCGCGGGGCTTCTGGCTAACGAGAAAGCCACAGAGAGTAATTTACACCCGGGGAATTTTCACGGATACTCAATAGTATCACTTAAAGATTAAAATGGCATCCTTTTCAACTTTTGCTGTGGTTTTGCAAGTTATTTTTGTGGAGGCGTATAGGGTTACGGGGAAAATTATAAATGTTTTAATAAAAATACAGCATTTTTGCAGACTTGCATCTGCCTTGCCTGCCTGAACTTCAGTCATGTGAAAGCTGAGATAAATGTGAAAATTGAGATAAATGTTAAAGAGAGCTGCAAGTTAAAGCTTAAATTATGCAATTTTATCTGGGAAAGTCGACCAGCAGATGGTGCCTCAAGGTCTGCCATCCCGGCGGCACACAACAGTGTCAACTGCAAAGAGAAGACTTTCATTTTGTGCACCCTTATAAACCGACTAACCTTTGTGCCGTCTTTTCTTTTCCGCCCCCAGGGTGTATGCTCTGGCCAACAAGAAGGCGGAGCTGGAGTTCGAGCAGCGTTCAATGGCCAGTTTGCTGTCAAAATTCCGGATTGATTACTCCGACTTGACGCTGATACCGGACATAACAAAGAAGCCTCTGGAAACTTCCACGCAGTTCTTCAACGAGCTGATCAAGGACTTCGTGGTAACCGACAAGGAGAACGAGAACGGCAACAGCAGTAGGGCGACCCTCAACGAGGATGATGGTGAGTCCTCGGAGGAAAATTCCTTATTTGATTGAGTTTTTTAGAGCAAAAAATGTCGCAGAAAAGCACAGGCAAAATAAATCTCTGTTAATAACTATCTATACAGTTGAGAAATATCGTTAAACAGTATGGACTTGCAGTAATAAATTTAATTAAATTCCTTCTAAAATCAATATGATTTTAAGAACATTAACTGCCTGAAAGTATTCTATTAAATGTTGAGTTGCGTTACTTAATTTTACTTAAAGCTTTCCATCAAAGTTTCTCTATAATTGATTTATACAAAAAAATACTGACACATTTTTCCTACACTTCTACAGTCCTGATTACTGACGATGACCTGCTGGCGGTGCAGGACAAGACGAATCGCTACCTGCGCCTGCGGGAGTACCTGCGGGAGCAGTCCACCAAGTCCGACCTGGTCGTGATGACCCTGCCGATGCCCCGCAAGAACATCGTCTCCGCGCCCCTCTTCATGGCCTGGCTGGAGAGCCTCAGTCGGGACATGCCGCCGTTCCTTTTCGTGCGCGGCAACCAGACGAGCGTGCTGACCTTCTACTCGTAGGACTCGGACTGGTCTATTGTATTTTACTTACTTATCCCACACCTACAAACACTCACACTCACCGCGTTATTGTTAGGCGTACGAGTATATTATCTCCTAGAAGTACCACCCATGTACATACGTTTAGTGACACCGTCAACCCAAGGAACGCACAGAGGCACTGGCAGCGCGGAGGAGTCAGGATCGCAATCGGAATCCATCTAGTGGCCCATTGAGGCTGCTCAATATTACCTTAGTCTGCCCCTGCGCCGTCAATATAAACATTGTCCTTGCAATCGAGTTTAAATCGTATTTAAATACAGTGCAAATAATTTTAAAATGCCGTTTTAATTGGGGGGAAAGAGTGGTGTAATTACAACCCAGTCGGATTTTAGGTCCTGACAATTGGAAGCAGATATGTGTCTACCTTTTCATGTGTATATTTCTCGCTTTTGTTTAGGGACGATCGGGGAAATTCACGAAGTGAATCTGACACTGCTCGGCTCCCCAGTCTGCCTTTTTTCCGGAAAATTTTACAACTTTCATTTGGAATTGGGAGCAGGTATGTGCGATCGGGGCGAACGCTTTTGTTCATGTAGTGAATCTCGCACTGCTCTGCTCCTTATGAAATTCCTCATGAATTTCCTCAGAGTACAGAATTCTCTATGGAACGGAGCAGCGTACGATTCAGGTATACCTGAATCTCTCGCTTACCACATGCTGACTTGGGCATGCATCCCTTAGGTCATTCCTTAGGTCATCCCTGTGGTACATAGAACTCGACACGAATTCGTTCGCCACATGAAGCAGTCCGATTAGAAAGATTTATTCAAGTACATAATTATACAAAAACTCAATTAATATCGAATTTTTTACCAAGCTTAATTTAATGTAGATGTGCCTTTGAATTCCTATAAATTCCATAACCGATTTTATGGATGACCTTGGATTGACCAAACATATTTAGGAACTCGCTATCTCCTAATCCACCAAATTATTCTCAATGACTTGGTTTGCTGTCAAATTGGGAGGCTGCTGTCAACTATAGAGTCGAGTTGTGTTCGCCATCCAACCTAAAATGACATGCAACATGTTCGAGTTGGACGTAGTTGCTCCGTTGTAGGTTGCGCGTGGGCTTAAAGGTTGGGCAGTGAGTCCACTAAAAGTTAAACAAACAAAGATCTTAAAGTTCGACCTTTTGTTTCAGTGAATGGCACTTTTCCAAAGTGTGTCCCTCGAACTTTTGACTGTGATTATGGTCTCAAAGACATGTCTATTTTTGGTAAGGACAGCAGTTCGGGTTAAAAGTAATCTGTTTTACAGTATTAACAAACTTAGTGGGATTATGGCTCGGAATTTGGATATTTTTAGTCAGTTATTTTTGATGAAACTCCCCTATTTGTCTATTTTGAAAACAGATTTCAGATTGAGTTGAAGATGTCAAAATTAAGGTAAATTTAATATTTTCTAGTTCATCTCACACGTTAGCTATTTTTAGAGGAAGCTTTGTTAAATTAATTCCCTTTGGTAACTAAGCAAATAGTGCACGCTGTCCGCCTCCGTCATGTTAGCTCACAAAGCCCGTGTAGCGTTGCCCGGGAACATTAATAGAAATTATGGCTTGCATTAACGTACGCGGACTTACCCTTCCGCCAAACGGATGGCGGAGCTTATAATCACGTTGGCTAGTTACGAGTTGCGGGCGGGCTTAATGTTTTAAGACTCGCTTAGCAGGCTAAAAAGTCTGAAAGTCGGTCCTAGGAACTTTGAAAGCCGGCAACTGTCAATAATTTTTCAGCTCTTTAGCTTCTGAGAAAAGCAAACTAAACACATTTGTAGTTCTCCTTAATTCCCATAATAGAAACTGCAACGTCAAGCCTGTTTCCTAAGGCGCAATTCAATTTATTTCATAGTTACCAAGGACTGCTGTAAAATATATTGTAATAAGAAGATGGAATATGTCGAGAAAATGTCGTTTCATTTAATCGAAAAGTGATTTTACGTGATAGCTTTCAGAGTGATAATATTCAAGAACAACCAGAATTTTGTATATCCAATAATGTTTTTGATGGGCATTCAAGGCTTCTGTCAAGCTCAGGATACGCTGTCATGGAAACATTAAAAGCCATATTTGCCTAGCTATTATTTTGCTTAGTACCGAAGCTATTCATATGCAAGAGCGCTTAACAACGTGTAACTTCACTTATTGTTCGGTTCATGGCCCTGCTATTAAACTATAATGAGTCTTTTCATTAAAGCCAAATATGACGACCGTTTCTATTATTAATGATTGCCTTTCTAGTGGACACTCAGGACTTTTTTACGTACCTTCCTGGCCGTACGAGATGTATCCCTTAAGCTGTTTTATTTGTGTGCTTTGGAGTTTTGTTTAGCCATGTTTTATTGTGGCCCGGTGAGTCTACGCAATTCGTTCTTAGCCAGCATTACTCTGCTTATTTCTGGTGAAATATTGGGGCTTAACTTTATGTCTTCCTTGGTTACGGTGAGAAGGGTCCGACAGTTATTCGTTTTAAAATGCAAGTTGCACGGGACTTAGTAAATTGTTATAAATTGACATAAAACGTCGCAATTGCGCCATTAATATTAATGCCTTTGATGGGGGTTTTAATTTAATACTGCTGGGGAATCGGGCAGGAGCATGAAGTCCCGATACCTTGGGAGATTACCTGGAGCCACTTTTATGGCAGCTCGCGGTTATCTTGGCTTAAACTGCATTTAGCGACAGTCAAATGGCGATTCGATGTAGTGGGCCATAAAGCATGCTCGATTTCCAGTGTTTCAATTCGATTTCGACCCCCTGCGGCTCTTGAGACCCCAAAACATCGAGGGTCACAGCCCCGGGGGCGACGGGATTTGGACTTGTTGATTTCTCGCTTCACAGCGACAAAAACATAAATAAATATTTAACGAGTAAGCCATTGTCATTCGCACGCCACCACAAAGGAGCGCAGATCGAAGAATCGGAGTCCTGGCCATCGGGTCTCCGGCGGCCAACAAACTCGGCGCTGGGTTCGCCACAAAAAAGCCACACACGTGGCCATTTTCGAGAACTTTGCACTTTGTCTTGAAAAGTAAACAGCATGTGGACACTCCAAGCGACTTGGGCGGGGACTTTACATATGTATCTCTGTTTTTTTCTCCTTTGCCTTGCTCCTGGCTAACTAGTGACTTGAATAAAAACTTTTCGCCCCGTTTATCTTTTGGCAGGGACTTGGGCAAAAACGGATAAGTCTGCCAGAAGATAAGAACAAAGAAAATAAAAATCAAATAAGCAAATAGGCAAATAGGAGCTGAGCTCAGGTAACAGCTTTTATAAATCACTCTTCTCCTCCACTGTCTGTAATATTTTGAATTTGAATACAAGGGCACTTCGCTTCCATGAACCGACACTATTCTAGGGTCTGGCTAACAAGTTTCCGGCTGCATTCTGCGGCTTGTCGACGTACTTCCGTCTGTCTCGCCATGAATATTGCAAACACAAACTCTGGTTGGTGCTTGGAATGCAGGGAAGCACGTCTTATAAAAATGCTTACAAATCCCTTTATTTACTTCTTTTCGCAAAGGATTTGCTTGGCACTGTGACTGGCCTTGATGTGGACAGGCAGTAGTCTAGGAGAATTTACAAAGGTTTGCTGCTGTTACCCTGCCGGACTCTACTTTAAATTCCATTCGCTTCGCCTCTAATATCTCACGCGCAATATTTACTTAAAACTTCCCCATTAGGCTATACATCAAGGATTTTATATACGGTCCGGAACTACTAACTACTTAGTTGGCAAGTTTTCATATCCTGCAGGCAAAAGATGAAGTCAGTCACAAGTAAATCCTATTAAGAAAATGTAAATAATAATTTCACCACAATGAAATTAGGTCTCAACCGCAAGATTTATGTTTATGTAGTCACATAATTTCCACATTGGATTTATTTACTTGTTCAACTGTTTTTTGCAAAACCGCTTAAGGGCATACGCTTCCTTATTGAATTGTGTTGAATAAATTACCGTCGAACAATTAAAATTGCCTGGATCTGTCCCACTCCCCCATAAATTGCCTTTAAAGTCAATTTTCCCTAAGAACCTCAAAATTATTCTATTGTATTTCATTAAAGTTCTCAGCCAGCGGAGAGGGAGCTGGGCAATTGTGTTCGCTCGGCATGTGTGTCGCCGTTGTCGTGGCGCTTGAATCAATTAAGCGTTTTGACAGAACAACAAATGAACTCGTGCGTAGCCAAGCGGCTATGTGTGTAGGGCTCAGGTCGCAGGATCCGGCCCCAGGGCTCACTCCAGGTCGGAAGCATCCCATAGTCTCCTTGCCAGCCGATTAAGCACTTTACGTGCTGCAGTTAACGCTCCCAGCTAATGGCTGATGGCTGATGGCTGTCGTGACGGATGCTGCGTCACAATAACATACGGGCTCGTACATCAAAACTAAAGTTTGCCCGGGCGGAACGGGATGGGAGGAGGAGTAAAACTTTGTTATTTGATTGCCCGCGCCTGTCAACACATTGCGGCTCCCAAATAAGTCGCCTCCTGGCCGCAATGTGGCTCTGGCCCTTCACCGGAATGGGATGCGAGTATATCTGTCGGATGTGTGGAAGCCCGGCTCACGCGAGCGGGCAACTAAAGCAGGAAATGGAGAAAAGGACACACACAGGACCTGCCTCGCTTCGTCCCGTCCCGTCCTCCGCCAAACTCAATCCCAACAAATTTATACGCAATTCTCGTTGTGCTTCTGTGACGCTGATTGTGACAGCGCAGAGAGAGAGTTGCTATGAACACACTTGTAGGGCCTGGCTTTGGAATTCGAGGCTGCTGGTGCTTCGCTGCTTCCTGGCGAAGAGGTTACCACTGGAAAACTGGTCTGCCTATTTGCTATGTTTTTTGTATATTCTCTACTGATTTGAATATTTAATTGCTTTGAAATGAAATTTTTACTATTTAATTTTACAGTGAAATCAAGGTAAATTAAGACTGGCATTTCGATTTTATAAGTTAATGAATCAAGTATATGTTAGCTATTCTTTTTACTTTGAAGAACAACTTTTATTATTTACAATACAGTGAAATTCAAGTAAATTAAGACTGGCACTACGATTTTTTAAGTTAATGAATAAAGTATAAGTATATGTGAGTTATTTTTTGTTCAAGTTGGTTTGCATTCTAAAATAAGGGTTGATTACGAATTAAGTTCAAAAAATTAGAAAATATTTGATATTTTCTCTGACAATCTAAGATCATTGTCTTAATATGTGTTGTATGTTCTTAAAATCTTTAAATAATTCACAATTACTGTGGGCTCTTGAAAGTCTAGAATGGAATTAAGTTCACAGACCACGAGGGGTCTCTGCAGCATCGGACCACTTCCTCGTGCGATGCATTAGAATTCTCAAAAGGGTTACATTTTGTCGAAGCTGGGATAAATAAGAGGAGGCTCCATTCTGAAAGAGCTGTATATCCAAGCCTGCTTCTTGTCTTTGACAATAAGTCCCACTTTAAATTAGTATATTTAATATACTTAGTATATTTAGAATATTTAGCATACTTTTTAGCTGAAATCTTAAACCGATTTAAAAACAATACATATTGACAAACCTTTTGGCAATGTAACGTTCTCTAATTTAAGAATGAATTCTATAGGATTAAATTGAGATTTTCAAGTCTGCTAAAGGTGTAATTGTAGACTTATTTAAGGTTAAGGATCACGATTTTCGCCAGTGTTCGCGGGCGTGTGTAGTTCCTTGCGGCTGACGGCTGGCGGCTTGCGTAATGTAAAACGGCGTTGACGTTGCCGGTCTCATCGCGATGTTGCTGTCACTGTCTGTTTTATGAGATTCACGAAACAGCAGGGATCCTGCCCGCGCCTCTTCTCCTCCCGGTGGCTCCCTTTTGAAGATGCTCCATAAATCTTATCACATTTTTGCTGCTCCTCAAATTGAATGTGTGGTGCAGATGAACATTCTGAAGTGTCCTGGGGGCGGGGCATTCCTTCTCATTCGTTATTTGTTACTCGCGGCGTCCTCACTGTGTACTTTCGCAGCAGAATGTCTTTCATTACTTTCAAATGAAAAAGTTCGTTCTTGTCGGGGTGGCACTCATATGCCGCTGATTCATTGATTATCGGCGCAAAATTACACGTTCGCTTATAAAATGCCAGAGCCATAATTTCTCGCCAAATGTACGCTGTCTTTGACCCCCGGACCCAGTCCATGTCCGCGTCCGCCGCCTCCGGCTGCCTAGAACAGAATGTGGAGCACTGAGCCGCTTTGCCGGGATATTGCTGTAAGTAGCCCGAGGACGTCTGTCTGTTGCTTGTACACCGCCATTGTTGTCAATTTGCTCGACAAGCCGCTTTCGAAAGTTATTAATGCCTTAATGACAGATTCTAGCCCCAAGTTAATGGCATTAAATCCCCATTGACAGTCTGGGCTCGATAAGCCTTTTCCTTTGAAACTTATTTATGGATGGGCAATTGAAAACGGCTTTTCATTCTTTGTGCGCATTCAATAACTGCCCAAATTGCGGAAAAGCCAATTAAAATCCAAAGCTAAGCTGTCCGCTGCCTAGAATAACAACGAAATTAATTTACCAGTAAAATAGACATTTAACTGTGAGTAAATCAAACTCTTTTTGGGCGCTTACAACGAAAACTTATATTCTAATAAAAACAAATCAGAAATTCAAATACACAAAAAATTTAGATTTATTAAATATATAGAGTTACACATCGAGTATTAATCTTTTTCAAGCAAAATATTTGTTAGTTACTGTAAATAGGTTATTGCAACAATATTAAGTTCATCAAGAAAAAAATTCCCTAAAATGGATGAAAGGAAATATTACAATTGGAAGTAAAATATTGCATTTATTTATTTATTCCTCATGTTCTCGTTCTTCTGTTATTTTTGTCTTGTTTAGTTATTAGTTTTCTGCGAAAGTTTTTGTCCGCAGCTCAAGCCAGTCGGAACTTCCACAAAAATTTGAAATTCAATAATGCTTATTGAGATTCAGTTGGTTAAGTTGCTCTGAAAAAACCCATTGAACTGTGGCTGAAGTATTGCAAAAGTGGCTCGCTTCGTGTACCTTCAAGTGACTGACACATCAAAGTCTGCAGCACTTGCATTTCGGTTTACAAGGGTCTTTCCACCACGTACATATACTCCCAGTTCGCAGGCTATTTTCGGCGATATACTCGTACCGTGTGCTCTCTCTGACCTACATCAATAATTCAGTTGTGGGCCCGACAACGGGAAAGCAATTAAAAACTGGCAGCACGCACATCCTGGCTCAGGGCTCGCGGCTCCTGGCCTGCACGAAGAAGGAGTGCTGCCTACTTCTGGGCCGGGGGCGAGCCATAAAGCATAAATCACACGCACCAACAACACGTGCCCGCCGTAAAGGCTCAAAGTTGAGCTGTCAGCGGTACAGAAGGGAGCTGGAAACGGAAGTGGAAATCGGGAGGAGGACTAGGCGGTGTAATTGCAAATTCCATGCCACGCACTCGAGTCCTAAATCAAACCGAATGCGAACCATTAATGTGACCGCAATTGCATAAAATTATCACGCACCAAGTCCTGAGTGAAAAGCCGTCGAAATCGGGGGGGTGGAAAATGGAGGAAATTCGCCAGGTTCCGCCTTACGAATATCCAGTGTCAATGATCTGCGGCCTACAACAAGTGAAAACGAAAGAAAAAACAGGCGTACAACACGGCGTATGTGCAACGTTTGCGCCTTTACTTTTTAATTAAATAAATCTTTGCGGTCGCGGCAGTCTGAAAAGTTCACGCTCAAATACAAACAAATATTGGCAATGACTCTTAAAAGGGCGCGAAACTTTTCGCGGAAAGTTTCCAGCACTGCGGAGGCCAATTAATTGCTGCCCACTGACTTGGCAAATTCTATTGAACGGAATCTTAAACGTTTTCGCCCAAAATATATGCACAGGCCACCCGGCGATTGGAAAAAATTGGACTAAGTATATAATAAATATTTTATTGCCGCGACCAGGACGCTTATGCCAACAGAGGAGCACGGGCCCACGTAATAAAATGTTGTCTAAAATAAATTTGCAAGTCCTCTGCTGCCCCGGGCGGCAAATGGGTCACGGGACCGAGACATCCTCCCGCCTTCCGTCTGCTGTCCCGATCCCAAGGATGCCCTAAAGTGACTCTTGACTCTGGCCGAAATGAAAAATAGCGACCCAAAGCTGGCAGCTCTAAACATTGTTTCAGTTTGTTTAATATTCTCATTATATTCATGTGTAGATTGCGAAAGTTTTCAGCTATTTCAAGTGCAGTAAATCAGTGGCTCCCACACAGAGGACGTTGCTACGGAAAGTGCAATAATTATCCTGCGGCTCTGGGTCGCCGTTGCTTGTTTTGCATTAATTGTCAAAATGGCGTTGGCGGGCGATGATGATTTCCCGGAAAATCGGTTTTTTGGACTGGAGCAGATGCGCGAATAAAGCACTAAACATTTTTAATGAGGCCTAAAATCGAATGCGGGATGGACTTCTCCCGGGGGAACACTTTCGCCCCAAAACTCGACCCATCGTGTGTCACGTGTGGCCTTTAAAAGAACAAGCGGATAAGGCGCGGAGCGAGAACAAATTGTCGAGCTTATTTATAACGACTGGAATTTTTTAAGTTTGCGTGGCAGAGTCGAAGGGGAGTCGGGGAGTCCCGGAATTAGAAAATTCACTGGATGTAAATGCGGGTTCCGCAAAGAGGGGGCGAGCCCCAATCCACTGGAGACATGGACAGGAACTCGGGCCCACATGAGGCATTAGCATGTTATTTATTTCCAAGTACGAGTGCTCCGCGACAGCACTCCGCCCGAGAAAAACCGGAATTCCCACACATTCTGTGCCATTTATTTCGGCAGACGCATCTGCTCCATCTGCAGGGAACAGAGGACTATGACATGATTTCAGAAATTTTGATGATACATTTATTTTCCCGCCAGAGTCGGAGAGCTTTCATGGTCAGAACATGTGTGGCAAGCCACTTTCTGAAGGTAGCGAGCACATGAAATGTTTATTTGGCTTGTGGCGCCACAAGCTGTTCAACGAATGAATATCTCCAGCTGTAAGCAAACACAAAAGTTGGATTTATTGAACACTTGCACACGAACCGGGGCTGTGGCCTGGCATGCATATGTATTTACAATCGAAATTTAAGAAACACTATTTGAACTCTCGTTTGCTGTTTGCACACTATCCAGTAATAAATGCAAGCATATTTATTCACGTATCTAATAACACTGGACATCAGTGAGTTGTATGACTTTCATTTTATGAAGTAAATCCAATGAATTTAGTTAACTTTTTTAGCTCAAGCTGGCATGACCTTGAGTCGGCAATAATCACTTTCTACCAAGTCAAAGGTCGCTCAAATAAAGTCAATGAAATATGCGATATGCATATTGGGTTATATGTATGCATTGGCATGAACACTATAATTATATGTATTGAGCGAAGCAAATTGCAAAGCTAACTAAACCAGGCTATTAAAGCTGTTTGTTTATATCAATCTAAACTTCCGAAGAAAATGTTTTAATTTAAATAAAGTATGTTACAAGATTAACAATGGAGTAGGCTCTGGAATATTTGCTGAAAACTGGGGGATCAAGTCGACATCCTCAATATCTAGATGATTTATATTAATCTAAACTAGCAAAGAAATCAATAGTACCGAACATATTTTAATTTAAATAGAGTATGTTACTAGCTGAACGGTGGAGTAGGCTCTGAAAAATTCGCTGAAAACTGGGGGATCGAGTCGACATTCCATTATCTCAAGATGACAGGCAGCTAAGAATGGTCAGAAAACGTGATTATGAGAAATCAAAGCCCAACCTCGAACGGTAATGCACACTGGAGCTAAAAGGCAAGATCCCCGTAGTGACCACCTGTCACTGGTCAATTGAATGATTGAGTTGAATGAATGCATTGAAGATGTAATTGCCGGATAACACAAACTGCAAGGATAGAATGGAACAGGAGACGTCAAACTTCTCTCTTGTCACTATCCAGTTCTGTATTAAATTAGAGCGCATCACTTCGATGCCAACCAGCTCAAATCGACGAGGGATGACATGAGTCAGTGCAGAAACAACCGGAAAAAAAGGGATGTGAGATTCTAGCAACTTTTACTATGCTAGAATAAGTTTCACGGAGCTTTATTAAAACCAATTTAAAGTCCTAAACAATATTTAATTACGTTTAAGCAAAGCTGGAAAATTAGTATATTGATTAAGCTTTAAACTGACTCGTTCTCAACGCTGAACCTCGCGCGTTTTCTGTAGTTTCCCCTTCGATGTAATCCATTTGCAAAGTCATTAAGCAAAATATTTTCCTGGAACTTTCTTTAGTCTCCAAGCCATGCGATTAAGCCATTTTGGCCTGATTTGCAAAATATGTTTATAGGGAAAATGGCCTTAAGGATGTGCTGTGTTTGCCGCACTTTGCTCTAGTCTGCGCCGGGATATTACCCTGCGCCGCACTCGATACATGGTGGCGGCGCATGATGATGATGTGTTAATGAGCCCAAAGGGGTAACTATTCGGATAATGATTATTTGAGCATCGGGTCTCAGATGAGGGATAACTTTTGGGGCCGCACGCTCGCGTGGGTACATGACGCACACATGTAATGTGGGTACTTCCCCGTTCCCATTAAAGTAGTGTTGCATAAATCATGGCTGCCAACTGAAAATAGTATTTATTTGTGGATTAGATTTAAGCTGGGTTGCTGGTAGTGGGCCAAAAATAATGACCAGCCACACATTCCGGCCGTCGGAGAGCCCTTGAGACACTGACCCTGAAAAGGCTCCGCAAACAATGGAAATTTTTATGTACATTTCATTGGACTTAATTGAATCGCCCGCCATTAATGAAGATGCTCCAAAGGAGCTCAGGCTTCCACACGCTGCCAAGCGCTCATACTCTATGCCATATATTGGGTGGGCGGAGCTCGTGCTGCTCGAGCAGTTTGTTATGATAATAATGTAAATTAATTACTGTTGGCAGTCATGGATTAGGCCGTTCCTTCGGCCAACCGGCTGCTTTAGGCCCTGTTTTTCGGGAGCCGTAATAATAATAATTTCCGCTGCGGAGCCGCTTAACGGCAAAGTCTTAACTTCACATTTCCGCATCTCGACGGCAGTCGGTGTAAATGCCTTCCATAATCGCTACTTCGCTGCTTGTCTGCTTGGCCGCTCGTCGGCTAACTGCAATTTGGAGCCACTTGGCCCGGTCTGATCCCCGTAATTGCGATCAACTTAAGGTGCCTTTATCGAAGGCAAACGAATTAGGACAATCCGGCGGCGGTGCTTTAATTTATTGCAATTCCGCAACTGTTTGGGGGCGGCGGCGGCGATTGCGGCGATTTTTATTACTAATTAGCATTAGCTGTGACATGGAAGGACTCAGACATAAATCACGGGCATCCGGCTCGCAGGAAGGTATTTATTGCCTTTTTAACTAAATGCCACTAATTACCGAAAGTAGCTTAAAGCCCAGGGACCTACTTTGCCGCAGCGTCAGTTTTTATAACGCATAAAATATTTATGGCTCTGGCCGTCAGGTTCATAAAACGGCCGACTTCTGGGCCAAGGCAGTGCCAGAGACTGGCCAAAATTCCGAAGTACTCGCCAATGCCATAAAACCCCAATAGGCGATACCCAATGGGTGAACCGATGACAGTGGAGCGGGCTCATAGCTCCTTTGGTCCATGTCCGGAGGGAACCGACTGATTCCCACTCCTACTTGGTATGCGAAGCGTTGTCGCCGTTTTGTTTGCAATAAATGTTTAAACTCTGCATAACTTCTTAATAATTAAGCGCCGCCCATAAATCACGTAGCCGACCGGAGGGCCGCCGTCGGTCGACCGACCGGCCTGCGCACATTCCATTAATTAAATCGCTGCATTAAATGTATTATCGTGCTGTTGCTCCTCTTATTGTTATCGTTATTTGCTCTGGCCACTCCCTGTTGTCCTGGGAGCCAGCTTTCGGTCCCTTTGCTTTATTTATGCTCCTGTCTAATTGGGTCTGCTAATCACAATTTGCGGTGCTCAGCGATTTCGGCTGAGGACCGCAACATGTGCTCCCTCTTTGCCTTTATATTGTGCATATTATATAGTAAAGATATGAGTTCTAAGAAGCTGACGATGGCGGGGAGTTGAAGCGATTCCCGGGAATATAAGGAAACAAATATTATTATAATAAAATGCGGAAATATTGCTGAAGGTGGATAGAAAGCAGAGCTTCAAATGATTTCTTAGTTGGATAATATATTTAAGGTTTATTCTTCACCATTTTCAACTAATGCATTTTAATTATGAAAATTGAGCATTTTTGGTAAGACAATCACCGAGAAATTTATGAAAAACTTAAATTAATCAATGAAGAAGAAAATGTTTGACAAATGATGACAAAGGTTGCTACGCCCAGACAATTAACATTTTTCCACCTCAATTCTATGGATTTAAGCTTTTATGTGACCTAGAATATAGATAACTAAATCATTAGATGTTTAATTAGGGGTAGGCAGCGAAAAAAATATCTGTTTCGATAGTGGTATACCAATGAGGGCTTTTGGGAATACATTTGTATTACCATTCATTCAGGAATGATACCCTGGGGAGTTTTTGGTATAGAGTTCTGTGGGGTTATTAATTGTGACCCCAAGCCGACTCGACGGATATCATTGATAGAGGTGCAGTCTATCCCGCGGCACATTTTCTCAATATGAGAATAAAACCGTTCTCAATGTGAGCATTTTTCTTCTCGTTTCTGGGATTTTTTGTCCTTGGCCAGCTTTTGAGAAGAAAAATACCAATAGCGAGAACGTTGAGAATGTTTTTTTCACTCAGTGTAGGTATATACAAATTATAACTGAATAGTGTAGGTTGAGCAACACCCATTGGTGCTGCCAAAACAAATGTAGATGCTGCATATGTTCGCATATACAGACTCTTTAATATTTTATAACTCCCATGTTTGTCATCAGATTTCAGTAAAAGATATAGCTATAGCTTATAGCTATATGGCTAAATCGACTCGACTGGTGATGCTGATCAAGAATACATGTACTATGTAGGGTCTCGGTTGGCACTAAGTTATAATACCCTAGTACCCTACGTGTATTATTTAGCTTAATTTTATATTCTGTTCTTAGTAAGGAAAGATTTCCTTATAAAAACTTATTCAATTCTGAGAATTTTCAGCGTCGAATTTTTGTTAGATCTTGAAAAAAACTACTCAAGTAGCCAATTAAAAAGTGTAAACAAAATTCCATGAAAAAGAATAAGGAAAATCAGAAGAAAATAAGATTCCCCTTTGAATTAAATACGCCCAGTCCATCATTCTATCTGCACACTTCGCTGAGAGCTCCAGAGCTTTAAATGAAATATGTTAACAAGTATTTTTATGAGCTCAACGAGTGAAAAATGCGCAACCTTCATATGAGACTCTGATAAAGAGCTCTCCCCTTGCAGGGTGCGCTGCACTGCTGAGCTTAAGCCCGGTGTACGAGTGTACGAAAACCCTTTGCGGAGTTCATCAGAAGACGATAGCAATCTGGCGGGGGCGGGAAGATGGGAAATAACAACAATCTGCAGTGAAAGAATATAAATAAGGCGGCAGTCGGCAGAACTCTCGGGCAGGAACTCACCTGCTGCCAGTCAGAAAGTTGCTGCTGCTGCTGCGGGGAATAAATGTTGTTGTTTTGATTTACGAATGAGTTTCTTAACCCGTTGCTGGCTGCCTTTATTTATTGTGCCTGGCAAATTGGCCGCGGGCTCTTTTCAAGGTTCTCAAAAAATCGCAGCCTGCTCTGAGGTCCTGGCCTTTAATTGAGCTACTGCGTGGTCCACCGAAGCGAAGGCGCTTGATTATTCAAGTGCTTGCATCTGAGACAGGAGAAATCAATCGCTGAGCCAGACACCGCCGAGAGTGATCAACTCCATTAGCTGTTAAGCGATTTCATCAGCGGTAATTAAACATTTTTTCCCTGCTTTCTGTTTACTCCGTTATAAACGGAAAGTGGCTGGCCCAGACTTGTGACACTTAAATACCCCTGCGTTCGAATCGCTCTTGAACTTGGGTTCCTTGAACCACCCGGGGAGAACAACCATTGGAGACAGAGAGGTGCGTAAATAAATCCCTGCCACACCTTTCCAGCCCCAGCCGGCTGACATTTGCCATATTCATAGCCCGAGCACGCATTTGTTTGATTTTCACGTACGATTCATTGCTTTATCTCATTGTGAGCGGAATGTGTGTGTGCTGGGAGATTCCATCGTCCTGTTTACACTGAATGGCTGGCCAATGGCCAGTCTCCGTCTGCCCGTCGTTAGAATGCCCTTGTTTTTGGCCTGTTTGCTTTGCATTTAAGGTGGCCAAAATCAATAGACAGGCAGGCACTTATGCACGCGCCCACAACCAAGGAACTATTTCGGCTCAGGAGTTTGGGAAGCACCTGTACAAATATCCTTGGTTTAGGTTGAGCTCCCAGTTCATTCAAGACCTCCATTTGGGCGCAAATGGGCGCTCTGAATGGCCAACCTCTGCTAGTCGAAAGCGCTTTATTATTTTAAGTATACGCTTTGCCTTCCGTGTTTTGATTTAACACCTTTACAGGTGCTTTGGTTCTCTGCCCTCGTTTAATCGACAACTCGGTCTGCCCGGGTGATTTATAATTTTAATGATGCACCGGAGCTGCCATAGCTGGCATAAAAACCGAATCGACAGCACGTGTTCTGCCTTCCTTTTCCTACTCTCGTTATACATATTACACGGACCGAGTTCCTGGTTGTGCTTCCGCAGAGTAGGATGAGTCGGCAGTGTTTGCTTACCACGTTTTACCCTAATTTGGGCCAGAACGAACACCTCTCGATGGGGTCGATCTATGCCTGTTGATTAAGCTGTTCACTGTTGGAGGCAGGTAAAGGGAAATTCGGCCTCTAGTAGTGGGGCGGGAGTGTGTAATGGACGGGGCCGGACGGCGGATACTTAATGTATCAGCAATTTGCCAAGTGTATTGATTTTGATTGGACGCCAACGCCCGACCGCCATTAATTTTCTCGCTTTGATTCGGCGTCGACATTCGGCGTAGGCAAGTTAAGTGTTTGTAAATTGCATTACCTGCTGACTTGTGATACTGACTTTAAAGTGTCGCCATGATGAAAACGTGTAACAGATTAGCTTTCACCTTGCCAGTGGCCAAGGGTATTTTCGGGGGGAATTTTGCCCATCAATGTGTCAATCACAGGGGACACACACACCCTCCGTTTATCTGTGTAAAGGCTTTGCGATGGCTTGTCCCCTGAGTTCTTTAAAAAAAACAATCGGCTTAGGCGTGTGTACACAAATATTTGTGTATCACTTCTGGACCCCAAACACCTGCCAGGACCTCGGGGCAGGACCTGGGGACTAATTCCGGGGCTTGGGAGCCGATGACGGGCTTAGCCGCGCTCAAAAGCCCAGACACAAAAGGTGATGCCTTTCCCGATTTCCTTTGTTACTGTTCGAATTGACCGTTGATGCTATTTCGCCGAGGAGTCACATTTTTAAGCGCATTAGACGATGATCCCTCTCCACTCTGTTATTGGAACAGATCCAGCTGACGTGGCGTTTCTTGTCTCTTAAACTTGTAATGGGTACACGGGTTTTGCTCTTATCCCCCTCCCGTTTGTCAGCATCATAACACAGAAAGAAAAGGGAGTTTATCTAACGAAATAAACTCAGACTGAGGCACTTCAGGCTCTCTTTTCAGTTGATAAGATTAGGATTCGATATTTATTTAAACCGAAACATTTTTTCGTTGTTTAATGTGACTTGTTATTTTCTTGAAGCTCTTAGTATTAGTATTTTTCCTTTGTTTTGTGTTCATAAATAATCACTATTCTTTGTATATTGTTTTGTAATTTTAAGGTATTTTGCAGCAAGCTTTCAGACACTCAAATATATTTCCTTTGTTAGCCTTGATTGAAAAGGTACTTTGCATAGTGTTAAGAATTTAGCATTTAGCATTTTGTCAAGCATTCAGCCTTTTATGATAACATTCCGCCGAGATGAAATGAAATTAGGATTAAGTAAAAAGGAAGACTACGGTCACAATACGACTACAGCAACGAATCCGCACATATTGAAAGTAAAACTAAAAAGAGAAATAAATAGGAATCTAAATTGAAACAACGATAATACCTTAAATTCTGTTAATTTTTAATAAACTAAGCATTCATTTATTTTGTTTTTGATTCCACTTAAAGTTCAAGACAAACTATGTATGTATATTGAAGACCTTATGTAACCCATTTTGTAAATACTCAAGTATTCTCGGAAAAACTTGAAGTTTTTCGCGGAGTAGTTGTCAGCATCTGCATTTTCTACTTGATATTAGGCCTATACTCGATGCCCATGTATTACTTTTGCGCAGATAAAATTTTATTTGCACTTTGCGGGCCTGTCTGTCGAGAGCTCCTTCCTTCGACGGCAACTTGGGAACTTTTCACTCGCCAGCTGGCGGTTTGAGCCGCAGTCATTTGGTTGCGGTTCATTTTGCGTCCAATTCCCATTGACATTATCGCAGGAGCAGGACCAAAAGCAGCAGCAGGAGCAGCCAATGCCCGACTTTTGGCGTTAGTTTCCGCCACATTGGGCAGGACGTGATGCATACAGAGCCTCGAGCTAAGAGTCCAAGCCCAAGTCGGAGAATGGGAAACAAACAGTTGACATCTACTGGCTGCGCGGCGAGCATATAATTTCGTATTCATTCCGCTTTTCACTGGACTGCGTGGGAGTGTCCTGGCCGGGAGCCGATGTCCTGGCTATTAGCCGGCTCATTTATGCCGTCCGTGTCCGGGAGAATCAGCTAAGCGTATGTGTATCCGAGGGAAGGATACGGATTTGTGTGACTCCGGCACGCATTCAATTATGCATGTGCGGCGGTCCTCTAGGTGGAAGGACAGGACATAACAGGACAAAGACTTTGGCTTTAATTAGTACACATGGCCGGGCGGCGACGTTTATTAATTCGGCCTAATTGGAGGCATCCGTCACTCGTGGCGTTTAATAATTGTTATATATTATTGGGCAGTAAAGCCTCATCCTGGCGGGCCTAATTAATCGGTTCGCAGTGTGATATTTCAGCTGCCAAAAGCCCCCGCTAATTGTTATTGCAGCAGACCCGCAGGAGAAGCGAGAGGGCTGGAGAAAATTTTCAAATTTAATTATACCGAATGCCTAATGGCCACGCGTATTTAAAGCCCAATTCCTTTTACGACCCTCAAAACGAAACTTCCTACTGGTATGCCGTGCGTTTCCCTTGTGTCGAGCAATTTGCAGCTTGTTTGCATGGCTTTTGACACGCCAGTCGACGTCGTCGCGGGATGTTGGGCTTGAGCATGCATGGGTTACGGCTTCTGGGGAGGTAAAAATCCCAATCCAAGTCCCCCTACTAGACCTTAGCCACACCTGCCCTGGCGTGCTCGGGAGCAACAAACGCCGCAAGCATCGGGCGGCGACGGGGAAATCGGCTCCACAAAGGCAGGTTCGCTCCTCCCATTCTGGCGGAAAACTCCTGCTGACTGCCTGTCAGAAGCAGCACGGATCAATTCCTTGGCTGCTCATTTCCCCCAACGGCTCAGAGCTATGTGCTCCTGGCTGCTGTTTATTTGATTAAATCAATAAAAACACTCATAGCGCCTAAACAACAGGAGCTTTATGTCTGATGAATGTGCAGGGCGCGAGGCGGAATGACTGCCTTTGACTTCTGAGTGGCAAAATTTCCTGGAGAAAGACGTCCAGAGAGTATATATTATTCCTTCGCATTTCATAGAGTCCTCCTGAGTGTTTGAACAAATACGAGAGTACTACGCCAGTGACAGGGTGCTATCACTGCGCCGCCCAGTCCTCAGCGAGAAATTGAATTTTTCTAATAATATCAATAAAGGCCTGCTGTTGCAGACAATGCTGAAGTGAAGTAAATCCCAACCTTTTATTGGCGGCTATGTACTTTCAGTTCTCTGCTCTCTGACACTCAGACAAAATAAATAAAGTTCTGGGCAGCGTGCACACAGCATCTTAAAATTTTTCAAATACATTTTCCGCTGACTTTGGCTTTTAGAATTACTTCCACACCAATTGAGTGTCCAATTTATATCTCACATACTGCCAGTAAAGCGTTGCAGACGCACTTTGTTATAAATTAATATACAAAGTATACTTAGCCCCTGTGGAGTGGCCAAATGTTAACCCTTTTGTTTTGCTTTTAAGGGACTCCAGACAAAAATGATGGCTGTAAGATTGTCAATTGGCGGAACGTGGTCCTCTCAGGGTTGAATGACAGTCAGGTTCAGTGGCCGGCTGTGCATCAGAGTCCCAATCGGAGTCCAGCTCTCCCGGCCAGTATATCCGTATCTGGGCACAATTAGTCACTTGGAATCTGGGCACGCACTCCCAAGCTCCGGAGTCGCATCTGACGCCCCAAAACGCAAATACAGTCGTATTTGCATGCGTTTACGGCTCTTTTATTCGAGGCTCGTAAAAATGTTTAATTAGCGCTTCACAAGTAATTCTGGCAAATGCCTTCACGGGAGCCTAAAACACAGTCACAACAAACGCATATACACGTCATTAGACTGGGGCTTTATACATGCGGATAGCGTACGGTTGTAAGCTTTTGAATGTCATATTTCACGAGCAGCACACATTTTGTATTTTGGTTTTATAAAATTGTTAGGAAGCTGGCATGCCAACCATAGGTTTGTCCAAAAATGGGCCTTTGGTTTTGGATTATCGGTAATTTTCTGTGAAAATATGAGTAGCAATTGGCCTAATTTGCTCTAACAATATACATAGGCTACGGGTAATTTATTCTTGCGGAAACAAATGGCGTTTGCAAAAATACCATAAATAAATCTAAACAAACATTGATATAGTATATGTACATGTGCTTCAAAAGTTAAATTTAAAATTTTCATGCTTCGTTGGCTCATTGGGGCATACTGTATAGTGGACGAGTTGAACTGCAAATTTAATTTCCCTGCCTTTGGTCTCCGGCTGGAAACCAAGAATCACCCAAGAAATGCTTTAATAATCCAAACAATGCCTGCACGAGTTCCGAAGTTTGATTGACAACGGAATAATTGGATTGTTATAGAAGTGCGCACAATGACATAGGATAACAAGTTCGCCGTTTCCCTAGAGAGTTCAGTTCGTAGCTGTTGCTGAAACTCTTGTAACTATTTGTTTTAGGCCCTTAAAGCGACATACTTAAGGAAGTATTTCATAAACTGGACAAGAGTCTCTTAATATTTCGATTGGAGTTTCTAAGCTAAGGTATTACCTTAAATTCGGTAGGCCTTAAAATGTTTTACATATTGGAATCTGCAGGTCAAGTCCCCTTTATCTCAGCCAAGGAATAAACTTACATATTACAAGATACTTATTACACTCCGCATATTAACATCTCGTCCCCGAGGAGTGCGATGTAAAGAATTCCCTAAGAGGGGAATTTATGCTGCCGTTTTGGCATGTGGCCTCCACAATGTTTCCATCGCTTTGCTTTAAAGCAGCCAGCAAAAACACTTCAAACAGCCAGATGTCCAAATAAAGTAGTTTGAAGCCCTCAGCGGCTGAATGCGAGGCTGGAAAATTCTGAAAGAAAAAGGGAAAGCAAAAGCCGGCCTAAGCCCACGTCTGGCAACATAAAAAATGTGCCCGAATACTTTCCAAAATGAACATCGCCGTGGGCCGTCGATGCTGCGATGGGCAGAAGTGGGGAAAGTGAACGGAAAATCATGGCTACCCCAATGTGGGACACTTTTCCGGGTTTCGGGCGACAGCTTCAAGTGGATCCGGCCGCAGTCGTAGCCGCAGCCCGAAAAGCTAGCTGAAAATCAATTTGTTCGACATTTTCCCCGAACCCAAACCGGCGCACAGTGAATCGAAAGCCAGGGAACTTTTCCGGCTCGCTTCGGATTTTTTGGAAAATGTCGTAACTTCTCTAATACGATTTGCATTATACGAACGCGCCTCTCACGAGCTGCTTTCTTTATTGGATTGCCATGAGGGCAAACTTAATTTCTGCAATGCAAAATTTTGATTTGGGTCATTGGGTCTCACCGTCGGATATCGACTGGGCCCGCCTCGTTCGAATCTGTGCCAATTTGGGATCGGAATCGGGTCTTGGGGTGCCACTCGAGCCGCCGCTCATAAACTCTATTATTTATGCGGCGCACTCCGGCAGCACATTAGTCGTTGGCACGTGTACGACGTGGACCAAGCCCAATATTGGTACTGGATCGGGATGGGGATGAGCATGGGGACGGGGGAGAGCTTGTTTATTTTTCTAGCCGCCTCGTAATCAGCGGAGCATCCGAAGCTAATGATGGCTGGGATGCGAGGCTGCTGCGGAATCCATCCTCACCTGCTCCGCCTTCCCCTCCAAGAAGCCACGCAACTTCACATTTTAAGCGTCCTTTAAGACGTCCTATATTGTGTCGAGTTGGGACTGGCATATAAAAACAGACATGCTTTACATAAAACTTGAACCGAAAATTCTGGCAACAGTGACAAACTTTTGCCAGCCGCCGCGTCCGGATAACATCCCCGCCGGGGGCCCGAAACGATTCACGAGCATGCCATGCATGCTCCTTGGAACCGAGAGCCCGGAATAAGGAATCCGAGTCAAATACCATGACAACTTGGCGCAAAAGTGAAATAAATCACCGGCGAAACAGGAAGCGGGAGACCCAAACTCGATGCCATAATTTTCTCGGGCAAATTATGCACTTTACGAGGATTACACAACCGGAGATGCCGGGATGCCTGCTCGTAGCTCAAAAAGCCGCACACTTGAGAGGATGCGGGCACGCGTGCATGATAGTTAATATCGGTACTAATTCAATTATTTTCCAGCCACGAAAGTTTACATTTTGCTCAACGGAAAATCCCTGGAAAATGAGCGCAAAAATGCGGAATTCGAGGGAGCAGGGAAGGGAGAGTGTGAATGATTCAAAATTGTTTTTCGTGCCAATTTGGTAATACTATTATGCGGGGATTAATCTGCCAGCCCCAAGGAGGGAAGCTTGGGTAAGCGCGAATGCGGCAAATGCGGCGGCAAGCCCCTTGTGCCTGTGCTCATAATGTATTAAAATTTATTTTGATTGTCTGCCGCAACGCAATGCGCAAATTTAGTTAACAATTGCCCACACTGCGCTGTGGCAGCCATGATATTTGATCGTTTGCGCTGCGAACATCCAATATTCAAGTGCTCATTTTGCATAAATCATTTTTATCGGTAAGCAAACAATACGCCCGGGCAGGGGAGAAAATTATTTAGTCATCAGTTGTCGCTGTTCGTTTGATGAGAGCAAGAAATGAACCTGAAGAACCGCCTCTCCGTGACTGCTAGTCCTGCCATCGATATCCGCTGCTCACATAAGTGTCTGGGAAACAATGCCCCCAAGAGATGGGTTTCTGGGATGGGTTCCTGGTTTTTATGCTTTGTTTTGGGAGGCCATGCGAGTACTCCCCGCATTAGCTGACATTGTTGTTGACTCAGTGCCGGTTCATCACACGTGACTGGGCTGCCACTCAGTGCGTCATTTGTCATGGCGGGTCCTTTGTATCCTGCCAGCGCTATTTGCCCACCCGTTCGCGCATCCTGGCACGGTTCCCAGCCACAGACAGCAGCGACTCTGTAGTTTTCTGTCTGGCTTAAAAATGCGCCACATTTCGGCCTAATGGCAGGTAACCGGCACACTCTCTGTGTGGAAAACCACAGCTGGCCGCATTCATCTCGAGCTCTTCTGTTTGCTTATTTCGTTTTTTGCCCCTAAAAAGCATGGAATTGCTGGCAAATGTACTTGTTTATTTTGGTGAAACTCAATTAAGGCAGCGGCGCCAAAGCCGCCTAAATGTGGAATGCGCCGTGAGCTCGTCTTAATGCTTTGTTATTCCCCAAAAGGGTATATATATTCTTGGCGCTTTAATTACCCAATTGTGCATGTGTGCAAATTAGCTAATTAGACTAAATAAATATGTTGGCCAAATACGATTGCCGCTTTTGGCATTGCGCTCCATTAAAGAAAGATAAACCTTTCTTACTAAATCTAGACACGCCAGTCGCAACTATTGCAGGAGCAACTTGTTAGCACGCCAAAAATACGACCGGAGGCAGGCTGAACTTTATGGTTGTGAAGGATGAAACTCAGGCACAATGGACGAAATTTTTAACCCAGCGAGGAAAATTTTGGACTTCGTATCCCGTTAATTTTCCAATTATATAATTTTTAGAAAATTTGTTAATGGGTCTTATAAGCTTATCTAATTTAAAAAGCATTTATTTATCAAAAACAAAATATTTGATATTTTTCCTGAGGTGCAACTGTGAAGCAAATACAAATATATTACATTATATATTACATGTATATTACATGTTGTAGGTCAACGTACCGTTTTAATTCAATTCTGTTGAACATAACATAGCTAATCCCTCATCATCATCAAAAATTAACCATTAGAAATCCCTAATAAGTGAATGTTGGTCACACTGTTTTTATCTTTCTTTTTTGATCTCGACGTGCAAGAGGCTGGTTGTGTGCGCAGAAAAGAATAAATATTAATCCTATAAATTAAAGCAAATCAATCAATATAAACCTCCAACTACTGCTTTGTTATTTCGAGTGATATATAGGGGTGAGGCAACCAATCATTTATTTCAATAAATTCAATTATCTTGACAAGTTATAGAGTTTATACATATCTAATCACATTTATTGCAAAATTCACATTTCCCTTATTTGTGGAACAAAAAAATGTTAAAACTAAAATATGAAATGATTTTAGAGCAAATTTCATTAAAAAATCTACTTTTAAGAAGGCTTTGTTCTGTTTAGTATTGCTGAATATAAATTCTTACGATATTAATTAACCCCTTCCTGCTCCGCCCCAGTTCCCACTGTGCGGCAAGGGCTCACATTGCGTATGAGTTATGTCTGCAGAGCATTGCCCTTGACGCGGACGCCAACAAGTTGCAAGTCGCTCCAGCGAGGGTCGCTCCGTCAGGTGGCCAAAGCACCAAAGCCCCGGAGCACTGAAGTGCTTTTATGAATGAATCCGGTGGCAACATGTTTGAGGCTGAAGGCAACCTGTTCGAGCGGTTGGCGCGATGATTTGACTTCGCCGCGTTGGACTTTTGAAATCAGTTGCCAGAACTCGAGGTGCCGCAGCGGTTGAAAAGCGCGGAAAATCCAATTTCCCAGTTCGCGAGAAGGGCTCCTTGAATGAAGTTTGAAGTGAAAAGCAGTGATTGACGTTGCCAAACTGGCCACACTGTAACAACTAAGTGATAATATAAGTGCGAGCGGTAGAGGCAAATAAAGGGCAAAGTGCATCAATGTGAAGTGTTTGCGGAATCAAAGTGAAAGTCTCCCAAAAAATTCGTCAATCTAAGTGTAGTTTTTTTGGAATTTCCCTTATTATCTTATATTTACTACAAAAATCTAAGTGTGCATTTATCTAGTGAAGAATTTTAGCTCTAAATCATCGTCTCGAATAAGCAACGCAGAAGTCTTTTAAAATAAGCAAGGCAAGTTTCAAATGGAGTTTAGATTTAATTTTCAATCTAAGCTAAAACCAATTAACTCAGCTTTAAGAACGCTTAAGCATTCAAGAGTCAATCAATTAATAAGCTACAAGTTTCAAATTCATTGCAATGTGGCATGTTCTGCTTGGCCCATTAATTATAATTAAATGGAGCTTGGCGCTACATCATTTGATACAGTTTTTCATTATAAAATATTAATATTATGGTTGCAAAAACTTCATTAAAATCGACAAAATCGTTTTATTGTCCAAATCAAATGGAATAAAGTGGCTAATATAAAATGGATGAGTGGAGCCAAATAAATTTCAATTAAATAGAACAAATTTTATCAGATTAAAACGCATAAATTATTCTGGAAGGGAGTGTGTGTGCGCATTGTGAGGGTGTGCGTGGTGTATCTATGCGGTTAACCCAGGGCAATAATCAAAATGGCATCAAGTGCTCAAGAGCTCATGAAAGCTGTGTGATGTTAAGCAAACAGCGGACTGTGCACACATCGCAGATACAGATACATATCCAGATACGTAATGAAGTACGCGAATACCCAGATACGCCAGAATTCCGACAGGGTTCGGGGGTGCAGCTGCCAAAAAATTAATGACATGTTGATATTTAAGCTGGCAACACAAGCAGCCAGCCAGAAGCCAGCAGTCAACAGTCAGCGGAGTTCACTGTACAGTGTTCCTGCGCCCTGTGTATTTCCCCCGTTCTTAAAGAAGCGGCCCAACTGTGCAAACACCGCAGCTTCGGCTTAGACAAAGCCCAAAGTGTCCAAATAAATGTGAAATGTGTGAATACAAACAGAAACTCAAACTCGAACTCGAGTATTAGCCAAGCAGAATGCAAATATTCCTCCGACAAGTGGAAGTAGTGAGCGTGCGCTCTTATCGTGAAAACTTTTGGGACACTGTGCCTTAATGAAGGAATTTTCCTGAGAGCCAAGAGAATTGTGTCCGTTCAGTTTATGAACTCGCCAAGTAATTACCAAGTAGCGCCGTAAGAATAACAGCAAACTGCTTCAGGAATTAATCCAATCTAAGTGAATGGGCAAAGTTTGCGAAAAAACAACGCGAAAAAAATGAACTGTAAAAGCATGTCGGCCAAACTGCTGTCCATTTGCCCACAACTTTGCTTGAAGCGCAAACTTTTGGCAATAATCAGAAGAGTAGTGAAATTTAAGAAGACAATGTACTCACTTTTCAACACCCACAAAAGGCCAAATGATACCAGGTTCAACGGCGTTTTATTATCTGAAGCTGCCAGCACTGTTATGTATACGCCGTGTGGGCCTAGAAAGCTGCAGTTGCATTTCAATGATGTTTCATTTGGTAGCTGCGCCATCCTTGGGCAATTATGCCATATTTTTTTTATTTTTGAATAAAGCAAGATTCAGGCACGCATAATGGTAAATGGCATCGTTTCTTGATTTTAAAAGGCATCACTTGCACAAATGGAAAACCTTGAAGATAATAATTTGGTTGCTCGGGGCCTACATTGCACCAATTAAATTTAGGCACAGAAAAAAATTATTGGAGCAAGAACTGAGCCCGATACCGATATATGAGAAGGTATCAATTATAGCATTGTCTAGACGGTTTGGACAGGGATTACTTGTGAGTGTTTTTTTTTGGGCTTTTTCTGCAGGAATGCAAATCAATCAAAGGCCGTGCACACAATTGGCTAAAAAGTTTTCGCCTCCCAAGCTCCCGTCGCTCATCTGTCGCCGCCCCGGGAAATATTATTCAGCTCCCGGGAACATGGCACAGATGTGATTTTCGACACTTTTTGGGACCCGAGCAACAGCCCCGGGTGCTGATCAATCAAATGCGCATTTGTGTATTAATCGCGTTGATTAAACGTGCGAGATGAAAAGTTCACTTTAAGATATATGCGGGCCGAGGCAATCAGATACAAATTGCTTTAGTGACACCGAGCTGAGCAGGTCAGGAGCCATTTATCTGGTTTCCACACGGGTAATTAGCGATGAAAGCCCCTAGATACCTATAGGTATATACGTATACGTCCACATGCATAGATCCGACCATAGAATTAATCGCTCGATTGACGGCAATTGATCTGCATGAGTTGAGCAGAATGCGACGCTTTCGAGAATGCTGCAGACACGCTTTTCGCTCACTCGGACGCCCTGAATTAGGTTTATTGTTTTCCTATTGTCGGGAGAACGCAATAACAAGAGCCCAACCAGGCGTCCAATTTAATTTATGTTCATAAATTAATTTGGAAAATGAAATTTTATGGAATTTTACTTTGAACCCACACTGCACACACAGCCCCGGCCCGGCATGGGCAAAGTCGAGTTCCTAAGCCGAAGGCGATAGTGGAAACATCGCTGTGCTCGTGCTCGTATCTATTATCATGTCTTTGCACTCGAACTCGAACTCGTATTCGCACTCGAACTCGTACTCGGAAGCGGAGGCGCCTTCGAGGGCTGCGGATAATTGCTGCCGGGTAATTGCAAGTGCTCGGGTCAACTGCATCCATTATGGGGTTCTTACTGTTCCGAGTGCGGTCATTATTGTGAGGCAATCCGGAGCCAATCAACTGAATTGGTCACCTGAGCCAGTGGACTATCCAATACTATTGTGCACCTTTAAAGAGTTAAATTGCATAGATTGCCTTAGCCGATCTGGGCAAGCAATGAAATATAATAATTTATGAGCAGCAATTGTATTCTAGCTTTGAAAAGCGCATTCGGGCGAGCTTCAACGCACAATTGTGGCTTATCTGCACAGGTAAAAGCGATTTAATGTCACAGACAATTTAAAGTTTTAAATGGCCATTATGGTCGGTCAGCATTTAAATGAAATCATAAAGTTGTCCAACGGAACCCCTTTTGTGAAAAATTCTCCTAATGGTTTTTTAAAAAGATTCAAAACCCAATCTGGCTGGGGATACCTGCAGAATTCCAGTATTAATTCCCCAATCAGTCGGTCGCCTAGCGAGTTTATATATTGAATTGCACCTAAGCAATCAATACTCGACTTTGGCCCGGGTCCGAGCAAAATTATTTTCCTGGAAAACAATCAAGTAAACAAGACAGCTGAGTGAAAGACTTTGGTTTCGCGGTGAGGAAATCAGTTAGCGTTGAAACAAATTAATTTAAAATGGAATTCACTTAAAGCCAACATTGTAGGAAATTAATGGCATGGTGTGAGCGCATTTTAATCTTATTTTAATTGCAGCCATCATGTTGTCTACTCACATTTTATATAAAATGTGTAAAAACCTTACCTGAATGCCGACAAGAATCCAGGGCTGTTCATGCCTTTATAATGCGATTTACGAAGGCAACTTAAGGAATCTCTTATTCACGTCTTTTTTAATCGACATCAAAACGCTTCTAACTAATACAGTACAAAAACAATTTTTTTTAAGTATTCAATTGGGCCACCCTCTTAAGCTTTCAATGATTGTTTTTTTTAGCTTGTAGATGAATTTCGTTCTAGGAAATCGTTGTACCTGGAAAAATTTGGAATTTTGGACGAAATCCATTTTAGAGGAATTTTCGCTTGACTGTCTATTAATATCCCTTGATGACTACTCTATTTGCAGTTTGAACTCAGAGGCGCTCCTAATAATATCGTGGCGAGGCCAGATGAAAGGAATACCGAGGTGAAATGCACCTGAGGTCATTCGCCTTCGAGTAAAATCAGGATGTAAGCGAATTTCACTTGAACGGAACCGTCCAAACTGAGCGAATCAACCAATTAAGTTGAGAACACATCCTCCGATATGGAGGCCGAGTGGGCCTTCGACGACCAGTCGTCGTCCGCCTTCGACCGCCTGACCTCCGTGCCCAACTCCTCAATGGACTTGGAGGCTGACAACGAGGGGGCCGTCGGCAACTGGTCAGCGCTGGGCAACTTCACCCGCCTCGTGGCCGCTGCCGCTCCAGAAATAACCAACTTCACGCTCAACATGCTGGATTTGGGCGTGGGCCTGGCCACGGAGGTGTCCAATCTGAGCGTGGCCACCACGCCCCTGCCCGCCTACGCGATCGCCAACAGTTCCTCGCTGGCGCACACGAACAGCCGGCACGAGTCGCCGCCGATGGCGGAACAAGTGCCAGAACACGTGATGGACCACGCCCCCCAGCTGTCCCGCTCCGGATTGCTGAAGGTCTATGTCCTGGCCGTTATGGCCCTCTTTTCGCTGCTGGGCAACCTGCTGACCATCTGGAACATTTACAAGACACGCATTTCGCGGCGGAACTCGAGGCACACCTGGAGCGCCATCTACTCGCTGATGTTCCATTTGTCCATCGCCGACGTCCTGGTCACCTGGTTCTGCATTATCGGCGAGGCCGCCTGGTGCTACACGGTCCAGTGGCTGGCCAACGAGCTCACCTGCAAGCTGGTTAAGCTATTCCAGATGTTCAGCCTATACCTGAGCACCTACGTCCTCGTCCTGATCGGCGTGGACCGCTGGATAGCGGTCAAGTACCCAATGAAGTCGCTCAACATGGCCAAGCGGTGTCACCGACTGCTCGGCGGCACCTACATCCTGTCCTTGGTGCTCAGCTTGCCCCAGGTAAGATAAGCAAAAAGATAACATAATTAAGCTAAGATAATACTTGGGGAGTGAGGTGCGATCTAGCTTACGGGAATATAGTTCTTGACATCATCATACAAGAAATTTCTTTCAGACGTTTAAGTAAAGTTTTCCGTATTTTAAGTCCGATTTTTTTAGTCAGAAAATGAACGCAATGAAGAAGTACTTTCTGGACCCTTAAAAAAAACTAACTGCAAAGGGTATTCCCGGAATAAGTCTCCTTTCTTAATGGGACTTTAACTGTATTGATTTAAAATATACAGAAGAACTTTCTTTGCAAAAACGCTTGCTTGTCTCAAACGAGAGCACATTTACTTCTGAGAACTTCCCTAACTTTTAATACGCTTTCTTTATGCACTGTCTCTATTTTAAGTGAGTTTTTTTCCCTATAAAACGGGTTTACTTCGAGGTAGAATTAAAGCGTCTGTCGCCGAGTTGCTTCCGAGGCATTCGGCGTCAAAGAAGTTTTGAGCTAAGTGTCGGGGATGGCAAAGCATGCCTGTGAAAATAATCTGGCCCACTTGCAGTCACTTACCAGGGGCGTTCCATTACGGTAAGTTAAATCCGGGGCTCAGCCGGCAAGAAGCCCCGAAAGAGACTCCAGAAGCTCCATTCACTCGCCTTGCTGATGAAGTTGAAGTAATATGTTTACTTTATAACACGTATACGCCCCGTGGCCGGGCGCAAATAGTCTTGAGCGGGAAAGGCGCCAGAATGTGTGTGCAGACATTAAAAATGATTGCCGCTCGCACAATAAGTGTGCACTAAATGTGGCTTTAGGCCGCTGACACGCCCACGCACACGTGTCCGCCCCCGGTGGTTGGGATGTGTTGGGATTGAGATTGGGATTGGGTTAGGATAGCCAATCGAATTCCGGCCAACAAAGGGTTTTTTGGAGGGCGAAAAAAAAAAAAAACAGAAAAGAACAGAAAAAGGTCCTGCCGGGAAGTGTGTCTGCCTGACGACAGACATTATTCATATTCCCAGCGATTCATTGTGTGCAGATAGGCTGAGTGATATATTCGCTTGCCGTGGTGGATAAGCCAGAATGGGACTACATTAATGGGAATCCCTTCGCTTTGTTCTAGGATTCAACTGCAGCTTTCCGGCACATTGATTGTATAATGTATGCCGCGTGTCCCCGATTACACACACGATTCGTTGGCCCGTTGGCCTTGATTTATGGCCCCGGGCGACGTATCCCGATGCTCCTTCATTCATCAGATTGGCCCGAGTGCCGTGCTGACTGTTGCTGCGAGAAGCAACTGCTAGGACCCTCAAGTCCTGGCTGTGTCTAAGGTTGCTAATTAGCAGAATGCCACTTCAAAGTTGCCATGGGGCCTGCAACTAATTTCGTTTGATTGAAAAGTGTGAAGTGAAGTCCCAAGGGGTTATAAACTCTGACAATCCTCAGGTTGAAGATTTTGGAAAATCTGTTAAAGAGTGCCTTACCGTAAAAAGAGGTTGGCACAAAGGCTTGACCTTTCGCTTATCGCATGCTTACCTTGGAGATCCCGAAACCACCAAGAGCTCAGGCTTAGAAAAGCAGGAAAGGCTGATTGTCTGTTGAGTAGAAAGTTTTCCTGGGTTTTCTCACCCTACTTATGGAGCTCAGGCACTCTCTCGCCCAATCCTCCCTGGCGTCGCTCCCTAATGTATGCTATAATTTAACGCATTTAATTAGAAGAATTAACCACAAATTCTCGCGAGCCATGTTTTTCTTTATCAAAGCAATATATTGCGTGAAATAATAATTCCGGGCCGAGATTAGGTGTGAGCGTAGGTAGCTGGGAAGGCGTGTGCGTGCTGGCTTGTCAAAGTGTCTGACTTGTTTAAATGCCACAAAAAATGTTAAGTCTAATTACATTTTTATGTTTCTGTTCCTGCGCACGCCCGCCCATTATTTTGGCAGATTTTGAAGTGGGTTGGGGTCACTGACGCTGACTACCCGCAGCCCCAGCCCTCAGACACTCTCACAAATAATAATAAAATGGACATAATGTATTGGCTTGAATTTTAAAATAGGCCCCGAAAGACTTTGCCAACTGTCACGCTAATCCTAAATATTTTATTTCAGCCGCACAAGCTATTGTCATATTGCGGGCGGCATTCATTCCATTTTTAGAATGTTCGCCGATACTGCTACATAATTAAAGGGCCACTGTCACCCAATTAAAAGAAACTTTGCAATCATTATGCCAATTTTTATGGTCCACTTTTCGTCCCAAACTTGACTGCGTTCGGGGAAACTTTCTTCATTTCGTTTCCTTTTATTGAACATGCGACATAAAATTTATGCGGCTTACAGACGTGACGGCCACGGAGTCAGAGTTCTGTGCCAGAGCGGCCAGAACCTTCCGGCCAGGAATCATCCGAAACAATTTTCCGGACATCTTTTCCGCTGTCACACATCCTCGTCCTCGTTTTCGTCCTTGCCCTCGTCCTGGTAGCAACCCGCACATGCTGGTAAGCAGCCACATAGAATCCAATATGAGACGCGCCGCTGAGCTCGTTGGTTTCAAATAAAAAAGCAAAATGAAAATTTACTTCTGCTGCCAATAAACAACAAATGTTTTGAACAGCATTTACTTGGCTCCGTTCAAACACAAAGTCGCCCGAAAGCGAATGTGAGAGGGCTCACACCCACTTCCGCGACACAATAATACACACGATGTAAACTCAAAGCGACACAATAGAAACTCAGCGACATAATAGAGTCAGAGTCAGTCGCAGTCCTTTTAGAGTATATTTTAGGTATTATTCTGCACGATGAGTGAGAATGCGTTTGTATTTTAACTCAATTACCACTTTCGGGTGAGCGAAATTAAAATTTTCCCAGAATCAATTACAAGTTTATGACAATTGAGCCAACGCGGTGGATAGGCATTATTATATTCATTTGAACAGGCTACAAAATTTCAAGTATAGTCTAGTATAGTATATATGGAATAGTTAACTATTCAACTGCTGCTTGGAATAGTTAACTTCACTTCACTTTAACTGCACTTTAAATGGAGCAGCATCCTAATTAGGTTTCCTTTGAACATTCGCCCAACAATAAATGAATTATAAGTGGCAAAATACACACCTGTTATTTCATTCCCGGAAAGCTTTTTGTGCAAACTTTTTGGGTGCACTGTGCAACTTTTGCGAGCTAAAATTTCGGACCTGGCTACAATGCTTGTGGATAATTGTTTTAAACTCGGACGCTGTTGAGGCAATTATTCTCGGTTTTGTAAAGACAAAGCGGTGAACTAAGAATTGTCCACTTAAAAGGCTTCTTGTTCAGGTTTGTTTTAATCGAGTTAGCGGAATCGCAGTTTTGTAAAAGTTTTAAAAGTGTTCAAATGAAACGCTACGAACACCTGGCTTCTATCTTTCTTAGTTCAGGTACACATTGATCAAAATCTTAAGCAAGCGTAGTTTCGGGAGCATTTTGAGCTTTATGCGGTGTCCAGTTTTGGCCAAGGAAATGGCTTGGAAGTTATAAGTGTGCGGAATTAATAAGAATCAGCCATTATAAGATTATCCGCTCGTCGTTAGTCCTCGGGCTTGGCGTAGTTTTACTGCGCCGCTTAGTTGTGCGTGGAAAGTTAGCCCATTTCCCCCATTTTCCGAACTCTCACCGCCATTTTCTCCATTTGGGTCAGCTGTGTCAACACAGCGGCTGACAAGAAAGCCATAAAAAGCGCAAATAAAAAGACTTTTAGCGTATTAGTTATGCGCTGACACATCCATCCTTGGAGTATGAGTCGCCAGCTAGGCTTTATCGGCGCTGGCCAGACCCCAAATCCTCCTGGGGAGAATCCTTGGGAACATCCTGCATCGGCAGGTGGAGAGAAGCAACATTCTAGTAAAAGGAAGGCACAGCATGCCGCAACAGTGGAAGAAACGTGGTTCTTGCAAACTCAATACAGTTCCCGAAAATGCTTCCACAATTACAGCCATATTCACAGTCGACAATGGGTAATGGAGGGTGCCTCGCACAAAGCGCCCCAAAAGGCCTTTCACTCATAACTGAGGCCCTCTTACCACTCCTCTTCGTTTCCATCTCCCGCCGAGAACCAGGATCAAAGCGTCGTTTTGTGTCAGCAATTTGTAACTACGGGTCGCATGTCGATTTCCATGCGAACATGTGTGTATTTACTTCCGTATTATTTAGTGCAGTCAGTGAAGTGAATTGTCCCCTAGATACCAAGTTGGAGTGACTGACGTTACCAGGTTCAATAAAATGAATTACATTTTAACTTAACATTCACACTTTATGCAGAGACAATACAATAGACGATTAGTAACGCGCATATGTACATTTAATTGCAATATGCAAGAACTGTTTTTGCTAGAGACATTCTCAACTAAGAATAAAATGCGCTTGGCTGTGAGAGTACACACAGATCGAGCCTGTACATGCATATGTGTGCGCGTACACAGAAAAAATTCTTGTGGGTTGAATCCACCAACTTTTGTGGGTTGATATGTATTTTGTTTTGCATCGCGGACTGTGATGATGGTAATGGCAGCTAAAGTACTTTTAATGCCCGGTGCCCATAGGATGCAAGGGAATTATAACTTTGTTCAAACGTTCAAACAGGCAGAAGGATGCAGCTCCGACCTCACTAAAAATATATATTCTTGAATGTAGCCAAGTTGATTTAGCCATCATTGGCGCAGGCGAAATATTCTTACAACTTTTTAATACAATTTTTGGCATGTTACTATTTTTATACCTTTGCAGAGGGTATTATAATTTTTCTATGATATTTGCGACGCAGTGAAGAAGGCATCTCAGACCCCATAAAGTATATATATTCTTGATCAGCATCACCAGCCTAGTTGATCTAGCCATGTCCGTCTGTCTGTCTGTCGGTTTCTACGCAAACTAGTCTCTCAGTTTTGAGCTATCGGGCTGAAATTTTCAGCATAATCTTATTTCTTTCGCACGCAGTATATGTATATGTCGGAACGGCCGAAATCTGACCACTATTTCGAATAGCTGCCTGAATAACTGCCTGATTGCAGTTGATTGAGTGCGATGAATTGCATCCTGGTGTGGCGGCGATGGAAAATTAATATTTTGCACGAAGAAAAAAAAGACACTTGTGCTTTGGTTCGTGGTTGGCAAAAACGGGTGCCGGTTTTAATTGCCGCCGGAAATGGGGTGGCTTTTGGGTGACCGCAGATTCTATGCGTTAGAGATTCATAAACAATCTAGTATTCTGTTTGATGTCAGCAGATATCGGTAGTTTAAACTATGTATAAGCTTAAGGTTATGTTTCCTTTTCATTTCTTTGTTCATTTGTTGTATCAGCAGATATCGTACTAGTGTGAACTAGGTATAAGCTTAATATTTATGTTTAATATTCATTTGTTTCAGTTTCAGTCTAGCCTTACAAATAAGTTATATTATTATTTTACAAAGGGGGTTTATTTTGTTGGAATGATATTCCAACAGTGCTATAGAAATGATGGCGAAATTAATAAAAAAAAAAAAATACTTCTTTGTTTTTCAACGTATTTTTATAAATTTCGAGATATAAAAGTTTTTAACGGTTTTAGAAATTCGGCTTTGGTTTCATTAAGATCGGACAACTATTCTATATAGGTTCCATAGAAGCGATCGGTCGATGTATATGAAAATGTTAAATTTTACATGTAAAATGTAAAATGTACATAACTCGATATTTTTTCAACTTTACTAAAATGGTTCGATTTTCAATGATCCAATTGCAAACTGCAAGGGTATACCAACTTTGGGTAATTTTCTATTAACGGAGCTCCTTCCAAAAAATTTAAAAAAAAAACCTAGATAGGGGGTGCTTCAACATACATTTGGGTATAAAAATTATGTTGGGGACGCTCTTTGTTTACTCAGAATAAATCTTTAAAGTTTAGCCTAATTCCCATACAAAATCCGTAGCAAACACGCACACTGACAAATTATGAATACACAAAATTCAAGTGCTTAGCGTAAATACTATATACATATGTATGTATGTCGACACTTTGCACACTTTGAATACATTTATGCGTGAAATATAAATATAAAAAAAAATTTACAGCGTAAAATACGTAGTAATTTAAGTTTTTTTTTTTTTTATTATTTCAATATTAAGATTATATTATATATAAAATTAAAAAGGACCTTCCATGTCCTTATTTTCGTTAAATGTCAAAGTCAAAAATAAAATAATTTATAAATTTTTGCAAAGAATGACGAAAAAATAACCAAACTCACTTTGTTCAATAAACAAATTTAGCTTTGTTCAATTTCGTTGACTTACTAAACTTTTGTAAAACTGAAATGAATAAACTGAATAAAAATGAGAAAAGTAAATAAGCAAGTGAAAAAAAATATTTGCAAAATTCCTCAGATTGTGCGGGATTTGATATTATATTTAGTTTAGTTTATTTGGTTTATAGTTAACAATGAACTGCTAACTTGCCTTAACATAGCTTATTACTAAAATACATGTATATTAAATAAAAAAATTTAACAAAGCGAGATTATTATTACAAATTATTCGAATCCAGGAAGGAGTAAATTTTACTTGATATGCATACAATTGAATCTTCGAAAGAAACCACAGTATATAACAAATTATAATTAGAACACATTACCCTGAAGGGCTCATGAATGGCAAAGTTTGATCTACATATTGGCAAGTGAATAGGGCGAAAAGTTCGAGTGAATCTCAAAGGGACAGCGATGTCAATGTAGCTTAGGAGAAGGGGAGAGTCCACCTCACCTGTA